>NQII01005447.1:90853-159904 GCA_002778355.1 Clitarchus hookeri | reverse complement strand
GGTATGTGGAAAGGATACACTTGCTGCTGAAAGGGGCTCTCTTAATGCTGAGATTCTCTCTAATATCAGTAATGCAGAGTTCCACCTCATACAGACATCTTGTTTTAACTTCAGTTCTGAAAGTCCCATTTGACTTTGGATGCTACGTAGTTTATCGGCTGCAGTGGAGCTAATATTGAAATGTGTCACAAGTGCCCTACGTTCTTTTGCTATGCAGGACAGTTGCAAATTTTCATTTATTGCATCAGTGATGATTAAATTGAGCATGTGTGCAACACATNTTTTGCTATGCAGGACAGTTGCAAATTTTCATTTATTGCATCAGTGATGATTAAATTGAGCATGTGTGCAACACATGGCAACTGGGGTTTCTTCATTAGTTCAACAACCTATTTTACGTTAGCACCATTATCTGTGACAATAGTAACAGTTTTAGAGAACACACCTCACTCAGAAAGAGTGTCACAAATACAGCCTGTGATGTTCTCACTTGTATGACTATCTCTAATTGGTGTTGTTGAAAGAACAAACGAGTGCAATGTGCTCTCTGAAATGCAGTGGGCTGTAGCTGTCAGGTAGGATGTACAATTTTCACCTGTCCACATGGCCGTTGTTACAGCAACATAAGATGTAGCATGCAAAGTATCAGCTACTGTTTTACACATATTGTTGTACATGTCAGGTAGGAGTTTCATTNAACATAAGATGTAGCATGCAAAGTATCAGCTACTGTTTTACACATATTGTTGTACATGTCAGGTAGGAGTTTCATTGACAACATCATCTTGCTTGGAGATATGTTTTGGTTCCAGTTTCTTAAAATATTCTAGAAATCCCTGATTTTCAACAATAGTCAAGGGCTGAGATCTTTTGCTGTAATTTTCACTAACACTTAATCTATTTCAGACCTGTGTGCTTCTGTGATATCTTTAAATNCCTGAGATCTTTTGCTGTAATTTTCACTAACACTTAATCTATTTCAGACCTGTGTGCTTCTGTGATATCTTTAAATGTGGAACCATAAAGCCTGAGTTGCTTGGGCCGCTTCGCCTGTTGCCTTTCAGTATTAGGTGCAGCTACATCAGGTAACTCAGTCGTCTGTACTGTAGTTAGCTGCAGGAAGTTTGGCCTACCTGAGTGTGACGATGAAGATGCACTGACAGTTGCAGTGTTGTTGCCTTAACATGAATTCGTTTCACAATCGTCTTCTACTTCAGATAGTAATGTAGCTGACATTAAAACAGAAGGATGTCATTTGTGTAAATGTGTTTGCAAATTCCAAGTATTCATTAAAACCTTCAAGCTCTTTTTGCATATTTGACAAATCACACAAGATGAATCCGAGTTCTTAACAAAATAGTCCCACACAACAGAACGGTTTCTGCTATTCATAAGTATATATTGTTTTATCAGATGCAAATATTACACAGTCACACACTATATAAATAATTTTCAAGAATTTTAAATGTTATTGTTTTCATGTACAAAAATTACGATTTCTTTATAAATACAAGTGCCATCACTTCTGCAAAACAACGTCTTCCATTAATTTGCTTTACGAATGTGCTTTTCAACTGTTAACATGCAGCAGCAAGAAAGTTAATTCGTTTTTATGAAAGAGTGAATGGAGAAAAAAAAAAAAGAGAATATTCAGAATTTGAATGATTCATTTGATTTCAATTGAGACTATTAGAATGAAATTCGATTTCAAGAATAATTAAATTTTGCCCATCACTAGCCACATCTGGAGGGCGTGCATAAGAATAAATACCCGCGAGAGACGTGGCTTGCGAGGGGTGGCTGGAACTGGCCGCATGAAGGGGGAAGCCTCCCCTGATGTGCTGCGAGTGTGCGCATTCGGTGCCTGCCGGCCATGGTAAGGCAAGCGAGGTGGTTGGTCCACCCACTCAGACTGGAGCACGGCATCGTGCGGGTCGCAGCCTCTCAGGTGGCAAGGAGTTGACTCGCTTGTGAATAGGAACGGTACAGAGGCGGAAAGAGCGGCGGCGGTCGGCGCTATGGTACACAAGGGGGAGCACCAAGAACTGATGCTTATATATGTATGCGACAGCACTCGTGGCGCGTAAATGTTTTTTGCTTGTATGTAAAACGTGAATACAGGAATTGGTAAATTGGTTTCCCAAAAATTATGTTTGTCTTAACACTTTTGTTTGTGTTAATACATAATAAATTGCATTACATTTAATGTATTTTATGTTACAGCATGTCACAAAATGAAGAAAAACATTTTGTTAAATGTTTTCCTGTGTTACAATGAAATGTTTTATTGGAGTCTTGAATATGTTTAACTTGGACTTATCTTAATTGTGGTTATGCAAGTTAAATGTCATAACTTCATGCATGCTTAATCATATTTGATAATACATTTCAAATATGGCTGGTCAGAGTATTAAAGTATTTTTAGTTGGAGGGATTAAGTGTTGTGTTACTAATTTTTAATAGATTATTATTCTGTGGTATGTGTCTCATTAAAATTGCTGTTAAAATTTTTAAAACAAATTGTGCCACTAATTTAATTACAGTACCTAATATTTTATGTGCTGTTTTAGAGAAAGAATAATTTTCAGTAATGAAGTCAGATATTCAACTAATCTTACTTAGTTGTTGATACAATCACTTCTTTAATGAGAGCGATAGTCAGTAGATGATAAGTGTGTTGTGTGACGTTTAGCATGGTATGACTACGAGCTGACCCAGTACCAAAAGGAGCGGCAGGAAACGGAGCTGGAAAAGGCGTTTGAAGAACGCAGCACCTTGCTTCAAGGCCATGTCGACATGAGTGACACCGTAAAGCAGAAGGTCGTCAAAGAGCCAGAAACTGAGTGGCAGCATACGGTCCGCACCAAGAAGGGTGAAGATTACTACACCAAGCTGAAGGAGGTGGGCAAGGAATTATTCAGTCATTCCATGGACATAAGTAGCCAGTTCTTGAACTTTTACATTATTTCCTTTTGAATTAGTGTTTCGGGTTGGAGTCACAGAATTTACTTTCCTAATAAGATATCCCAGATTCAGGTTTCCCGTTGGACACTGGTAACTTATTTTAAGTTTTCACATCCTGAAAAGTAGGCAATGAGTGTGCGACACATTTTGTCATNCGTTGGACACTGGTAACTTATTTTAAGTTTTCACATCCTGAAAAGTAGGCAATGAGTGTGCGACACATTTTGTCATTCTGAAGTGTTTGGCAGATGATTTCTTTTTGTGGAATGAATAAAAAGGTTACAAAATGACTAAGTCGACATATTAGCTAATTCGGGCACGTTTAATTCGGTTTGGGTTTTGTTTTCTGTAATTTTTTGAATTTGCAATGTTTAAAGTGAAACACCGTTCATTAGTATTCATCTTTTCAGCATATATGCAGCTATCCTTTGTCTGAAATGATACAGTTTTCACTCCTAATAAGAAACATATACAGATTTAATTATTGTAGTCACTTACAAAATACATAGTTTTGTGACAGTACACATTTATTTCATAAAAATTTTACTTTGTGTAGACACTAAAATAAAGGTACAAAAATATAACTTAAAAAAAAAAAAAACAAATAATAATAATTCTGTTTTCTGTGATATGCCAAAAGAGCAAATTTTGTTTATAATGGATAAAATGTTAATTGTTATTTTGAAGTAAAGTTAATATTTTACTATATTTTCAATTAAACTTTTACTGGGAAATTAGACATGTTTAACTTAATAAAATATACAGTAGTTATGTTTAAAAGTATATACATTTTTATTTACTCTGTTGCAATTAATCCTCTTTTCTCTTGAGTCAGTATTTGTACCTACAATTTATAGTATATATATTATATTATGGTTGTATTAATTACTAAGCATATGTTTGTTCACAGATCATAATATTAATCTTAAGTAATGTGTAGCGAAACAGAATTGCTTAAGCATAATAAAAATAAAAAATAAAAAACTGTAGACAAAAACCAAACACTCGGTTGTTTTTTGAAAAATTTGTTCTAGTAGATAAACTTTTAAGTACTATTAGGTACACCAAATTTGTGTACATTACATACAGTTGCAAGAATTGGCATGTTATGTTGTCAGTAATGGAATGTTTTATACTTTGGTAGAAGCATTAATGAGCCGGGAGAAGAATTATGTACTTGTAGGCAGGTATAGTCTAAATAGGAAATTTTGTACATAATAAAGTTTGAACTTGAGCATATTATTTATCCATTGAAATTAAGTTTAAATGTACTGTTTATACGGATAAAATTTTAAAACGTGTTTTCTCAAGATAAGTAAGGAAGGGGAAAAAAAAATTTTTAGTGAAAATGAAGTGAATAAAATAAGAAACAGTAAAGTAAAAATCAGTAAGTTAGATAAACAAATAATAAACCTGGGTCTTACTGTATTTAAAGATAGTGAGAGAAAATAGTGTTAGTGAGAATAGTGAAGGTGGCAGTAATAATGATGATTCTGTACTGATGTGGTACATAGTTGCAAGACTGTATTTTTTTGTATGACTGTAGTTGGAGGAAGAACAAGTGATCAAAGAAACTCGTCTGCGTGAAGCCTCCCACCAGTTTGCCATTCCAGGGGAGAAGATAGCAGCGAAGACCATAGCCAAGGGCATGGCTCAGAGCTACGAGCAGAAACTGTGAGTGCTTGCTGTAATTGTGTTGCTAGGAACCCTACAACACTGTCCTCTGCCCCATAGCACTTTATAGTTGTTTTTCTGTACTTAGTAAACCTGCTACAGGCTATGTTACAATTACATCTACAGCCTTCAGTAATGAAATGCTATTTATAGTTTGAGAAATTAAAAACAAAGTACAGTAAGTCGTAGTACATTTGAACCTCAATGCATTGCTCCCATTTATATAATTTTCATGCATCCATCGTTTGTTTTAGTTTTGAGAAACTTCCATGTAGAACAGTATTGAAAGAGTCCCCATGTTTGTTTTCGGAAGTTCCAGTTTTCTGTAGTTTTGGTTGGAGTCTCTTTATGCTTGGCTGCCCAGCTTGCCTTGCCTTCCCTATTTTTGTTCAAAGTTCATCTCAATTACTATCAGGTGGTTACCTACATTTGGAACAAGAAGTATGCACACATTGCCTGTAAATGTGGGATGATGAAATACTCTTTCTCTGATCCTCACCATTTTAAACATCATAGTTTATAGTTTTCGTCCCAAGCAGCTTCCATTGTACAAACAGGGAGAGGCTCAGATGCCACCCTGCTCTGAGATAGCATCTTCATCTTGCTAGAAAATTGTTTTCACCTTAAGGTGGGAGGGGAGAGAAGGAAGTGGAGGAAGACGGAGTGTTGGAACACATTAAAAATGCAGCCCAAGTTTTTGTCTCAAAAATCGTACCTCTCTCTCTCTCCTCTCTCTCTTTTCTCTCTCTCTCTTCTCTCTCTTTTCTCTCTCTCTCTTCTCTCTCTCTCTCTCTCTCTCTCTCTCTCTCTCTTCCTCCTCACTCCCAACTAACCTCATGTAAGTTTCCCAAAAAGGATGTGGCTGCAGGGGATGAAAATGTTTTCACTAATTTTCCTCATTTATTCTTCCATGTCTTGTCATTTGTAGTGTTATTAGTATATCTGACCTTGTTAAATTGGGCTTTTATGGTAATCTGATTTCAACATATAAATTAAGAGCTATAGATTATTTGTGGTGTCTTCAGACTTCTTGAATCAAACCTTTGAACAATCACCCCATGTATGATGTGTTTGGTTGTTTTTTATTTTGTGTGGTGTCTCACCAGTGTTTTATACGTCTGTTGCTGTTTACATTATAAAAAGTAGACAGAATGCCCAAGTACTCACGGGACGGTACTCGTAGATAGAAACATACAAACAAAAGTCAGACGAACACATTTTCAATACGGATGTGCGGTCGTGTAACGTTTCGCTGGCTAGACCAGATTCATCAGGAGGCGAGCGGTGGCACACTGCAGTCTGGTGAGCAGTGGTTGGCAAACAGCAAACCTAGCGACCAAGAGAGGAATTACTTTTTATAATGTAATCAGTAGCCCAGTTGCCTATTCTTGCCATATCTCAACATAGACTTGGATATTGGTAATAAATTTTAGTAGATTGTGAAACATGCAGCANTTTTTTTTGTCCAAACATTTCAGTGCATCGCTGAAAACTCTCTTCCTCCTCACTCCCAACTAACCTCATGTAGTTTCCCAAAAGATAGGATGTGGCTGCAGGTGATGAAAATGTTTTCACTAATTTTCCTAATTTATTCTTCCATGTCTTGTCATTTGTAGTGTTATTAGTATATCTGACCTTGTTAAATTGGGCTTTTACTGTAATCTGATTTCAACATATAAATTAAGAGCTATAGATTATTTGTGGTGTCTTCAGACTTCTTGAATCAAACCTTTGAAAAATCACCCCATATATGATGTGTTTGCTTGTTTTTTTTTTGTGTGATTTCTCACCAGTGTTTTATATGTCTGTTACTGTTTACATTATAAAAAGTAGACAGAATGCCTAATTACTCACAGGATGGTACTCGTAGATAGAAACACACAAACAAAAGTCAGACGAACACATTTTCCACACGGATGTGCGGTCGTGTAACGTTTCGCTGGCTAGACCAGATTCATCAGGAGGCGAGCGGTGGCACACTGCAGTCTGGTGAGCAGTGGTTGGCAAACAGCAAGCCTAGCGACCAAGAGAGGAATTACTTTTTATAATGTAATTAGTAGCCCAGCTGCCTATTCTTGCCATATCTCAACATAGACTTGGATATTGGTAATAAATTTTAGTAGATTGTGAAACATGCAGCAAGGTAGGTAATCAGGTGAATTTCCTTTCATTAGAAGAATGAAAAAGTATGAAGTCAGCTGGTGTACCGCATGTTAGTGTGAGGGATGCAGAATTTGAGCCTTAGCCCTGTCTTGTGCGTAGTTGCATATTATATGGCTGGCCAAACTGCTAGGTGCGTGGAAGCTAGGCTGGACAGCTAGATTCACTACATCCTTGTGGTTTGGAGGTCTGAAAGGCAGGTTTTCTTCTGTGTGCAGATGGTTGGATTATGATAGCATCCAAAGAGTTATCTTGGTGAATGCTTCTAGAAACGTCTTGTTTCANCTGTGTGCAGATGGTTGGATTATGATAGCATCCAAAGAGTTATCTTGGTGAATGCTTCTAGAAACGTCTTGTTTCAGAGAACTCCGGAGGGATGCTGCTTTGTAACTCATCATAGTTGACTGGTAGAAGTTCACTTGGTCTGACCAAAAAATGAGCCCACTTTTGTGATCTAAGAGTGAAGTTGCAGAAGGCAGAGTATACCCCTTAGGTTGTATTTACAGGTCCAGTACAGCTTTGAGTGTACATTTTTGTGGAAGGCAAGGAGATGGAATTACTCCTCTTTGATGAGCTCTTGGACCTGTATTGTGTTTGCACATGCAACAGCTCAGAATAAAATAGAACTTCATGCATGATACATTACTGCCAGCAACCAACTTTATGAAATTGCATAATTCTACTTCAGGGCTGCCACATGTGCCCAAAAAAATTCCTACAAATTGTTCTAAGTTACCCTTACTGGCCCAGGTAACCCCAATTGACAATATGTCTTTTTCTGTCAGGGAAATGTTGCCTTTTAACATATATAGTTTTTGTCAAAATAAATTTTGTTACATATTCTTTTTGGACAATTTGCTACTGAACATGTTCACGAAGTGAAAAATGTTGGCTTTGCAGTGACACGGAAGTTCAGGAAGGGATGGTGGTTGGCTCTTCTCAAGTGCAGAGGCATACCAAAGATGTGTCTATCGACTCAAAGAGGGTGAAGCCAGTGCCTGAACCACAGGAGTCCTCCATCCACGGCAGAGAGGTGCATGTGGCCAAGCAGAAGCAAGTCCAGAAAGAGGTTTGTTGTCAACTGCAACGAGCCCTCACTAACCACGCTAGCCCACAGAGATAAGGACTCTAGTCCTACACTCTTAAATGCTGTTCACGGTAATGGAGTGAAGATGTTTGGGCATNAGCCCACAGAGATAAGGACTCTAGTCCTACACTCTTAAATGCTGTTCACGGTAATGGAGTGAAGATGTTTGGGCATTTCTTAACATGAGGGTCTTGGGAGCCAATGAGGGGGTGAAGCGAGGTGAGTACGGAGCAGCGGCAGAATGCAAGGGCGTGGGAAATGGGAGATCCCCCAGTAAACCCACCGACCAGTGGCATCGTCCAGCATGATTCTCACGTGCAAAAATCCAGGAGCAAACCTGCTGGGAATCAAACTTGATTTGCTTTGGTGGGAGGCAAATGCCTTAGCTGCTGAATCACCCGGCCCATTGTTCATGGTAATGTAAGCACTTTTAAGATCAACCTTTGAAATAAATTACTGCCCATAACTACATACAGCATGCAGGCTACCATTTAAGTTGGTAACAAATAAAATAAAAATAGTTCGAAGACTTGTTTTGTATTAAGAGTGTAATGTTTAAATTTTTTGGCTTCTGAAGTCTTGAGTATTTTGTTCTACACATGTAATACGTCGAGTTTGCATATTATTAACACATTCACTTTCTTAAAAATTTTACAGTCTCACTAGGATGATGCATGACTTAAGTTAGATTGTCAACCTCAATGTTAACTTTACATATGGCAGAAGACGACAAAATGAGAAGAAAAGTATATCCTGAGAAGGGTTATCAAAAGTGCTCAATTAACTGTAAACCACTTATACCAAACATAGCATATTACACTGATCATAATGTGTGGTTCTGTCTTCAGAAATGGTTTCGTTCTAAGCTCTATATGTAGCATCTTTCTGTTACTTAATATGTTAATACATTTTGCTTTCAATATTTAACTTTTTTATGAGTAAATCAGCACTGGCTGAAAGTTGATTGCAAAACAGAGGTACTTTCTGTTGTGTTTTTCTATTTTTGTATTTGATGTTTATGTGTGAACGTGGAACCATTATCCATAAACATGGCGTATTCGGAACAAATATGAGAATTGCTTTCAAAACAATTTCAACATACATCAAGCTGATAACTTAGGCTACTTTGGAGAATTAATTTAATTGTTTACTAATAAAAATACCATATTTTTGGTTCAAACATGGTTGCCACTTACCTGAAAACCTGGGAATTGGGAAGATGTCAGGGAATTTAAAAACTATTACAAAATCAGGGAAATGTCAAGTAATGTGGGACACAACGTCAGGGAATTTTGTGATATGTAAGCTGTATCTGATTACAGTATAAAAATGGAATGTGTACACTGAATAATAAATACAGTTGTCTGTCAGACAACAAGTCTACTTAGTAGCTACAACTTCTCACTGTATTGCCACTAGTTGGCTTGGGCATGTCACTGTGGCAGATTCCGTCTGTCTGGTAACATTTTGGTCAAAGTGAGAAGGTCTGAGAGATGTCAGAAATTTTTAATGAAAAAAAAAAAAAAAAAGGCAATCCCGTGTAAAGCGAAAACTTTTGAAATAGTCGGTGTATTGAAGAATTAGGAGGAAATAAAACATTAATGGTCGTGAAAAGGTTTAATCTTGTAAGGATACATACAAACCGAACTATTTCAGAGCTAAATTTTGTCCAATAGCAAAGTAAAATTAAAACTTTCTTTTATAAATTACTTTACCCAGTTTCATGTTTGTTTTGGAATATGAAGTTTTACTGGCATGCCTTTTAATATTAGAAATGTTACCTATAAGAAAACTTTTTTTTGCTTTGTATTGAGTATCTCTTCTTGTAGAGTTGGCTGACTCATTACAAGTTTCAAAGTTCAATATATCTAAATATATATATATATATTTTTTTCAATTCTGGAAGAAATTAATTGCTATTAAAATACCTGTAGATTCCATTTATTGCTGCTGTTTTGTTCAGAAGCAAAAATCTTACATTGTAAAACTCTTTTGCAGGTCACAGACGATGTGGAGATCACCCGCAAAATAACTGCAACGGAAACGACAGAAGTTGAACACAAGGCCAAGACGCAAGAGAGAGTGGTGCAAGGACAAGTTGTAAGTGCTGTTGAAAAATCTATTCTTCTGTTTACTCTGTGGCTGGTGTGATATATATTATTTGCTGAGATTTTACATTATCTTTTTAAAATGTATAGCTCATAGTAGAATTTTATTTACATAACTGCTCTTAACTCTTGTGCAGTAAGCATAATACCTCATCAGTGTTTGATTCATAATTTACCCATGTACCACTTGCACAATTTTTTCGCAGAAAGAAATTTGTAAAGTAGGGGTATGTGTATTACAGGGAGATTAAGGTCTTGGAGAAATATACAAAACTGAAAAATAGTTGGGTTGCTCATAACGTAGACTCCTTTTCCCTCCCGCACTGAGGGCATGGTTATGGCAAGGACGGTGATATCAGCCACATAATGTTTATAGAAAAAAAAAACAGATATTTGTTATGGGAGGTGGAGTGGGAGTGAGCATGCGGCTGGCCTGGTGGACAAGCAGTCCAAATTTTAAGTTTTTATTAAATTTGTTTACCTTTTCTGTAGACATGTTACTTTTGAAATGGTAATTACGTTAGAAATAATAATTGTGTGCTTACTGCATTTTGCATGTTTATGCTGAAGTTGTGATGAGCCGTTTGTGTTTAAATATCTTGTCTCTTTGTATTGCGCTTAGACTATACCCGTTGATAGACAGCTTCTGCTCATGTTATCAATCGCCCAGCAGGCAGCAGCATGCTTTGCTGAGAGGTAAAACGACCGAAATCACAAACATAACCACCCACTCTATTTCTGCGATGCTAAATTTTTTAATAAAATTGGGGGCGTTAATTATGAGTGCCACATGTAGTTTTGTAACAAATGATAACTCGTGCAACGCAGCTGTGCACTGAAATACAAGTTTTTAAAACTGAATATATAAAAATTCCAAATGTTGGGTGTAGGTCTTACATGGGGGTGGGTTGTACACAGTTAAATATGGTTCTTACCGTACAGCAGCAGGTGTGTGTTTAGCTGCTACATTGGGATATTTGCTGACTGGTTGCACAGTGTTGGGACAGCTTAAATTTTTTAGTGTGTATTTGTGACATTTTTTTGTCTTTATGATCCAAGTGATGATTGAAGTAACTAAATATTGTGTATTTAGATTGTGATTTTCATAGTAATAGTTGATATATTAATAAATGCAATTACAATGATAATGTGTAAATGTAATGTTTTTGTAGAAAAATTGTAAAAAAAAAATTGGCTGTTTAGTGGTATCAACAGTAAAATAAAGTTTATACGGTAATGTATTTAAAGGTCCATTAACATGCAAAGTAAATTTACATGTATATTAAATGAGTAAACTAGGGTAAATAATAACAGTAAGAAAGAAAAAGTTCTATGTATTCTTTGCAGAAATCTTGATAATTATTTTTTTTTTTGCTTTTCATTCCTTTTTTTATACTTTTTATTAAATTTGTAATAAAAAATTGTTGCATTGGATCATATAATTTTTTTTTTATTCTACTTAGTTGTGAATTTGCCTCTGCATTTAAATATGTATAGTATTATTTATTGTCATGTTTTCCAAGTTCAGGTCCCAACTTGACCTCGTGGGCAATAACTTAATTTCCCTCACAAAAAAATGCATTATATCTTGTAAAGGCCAAAACTGGAAACAAAAAAAAAAATTAATCTATGATTTCCTTAACCATTGCACAGTGCCAATAAAACATCTGAAGGAAGCATTTCTCGAATTTTGTAGACAAAGATTGTGAGTTCAGGCAAACAAATATTGAAATTGACTGCTTTTGCGTATTTCTTCATCACTAAAATTTTATTGAATTATTCTGTTCTACTAGTCTCCTTAGTGACTACTCAGTAGTTATTTTGTGACTGCTGTCTTGGCACTTTGAGACAGGCAAATTCTTCGAACTGAACCATTATCCCTTCTCATGGTGACTTTTCCTGTTGACACCTCCCCAGCACAAGTTCACTTTTATGCATGTTGTTACCACTGCTCCACCTTGCATTCAGTGTGGCTCTCTCAGTCAAGCGCATAAGCCTGGCCCACACTAAATGAACCAAACTCTAGTGACTGTACATAAAATCGGCTTTCAAGACCTCTATGTTAAGAGCCGCCCAAATATCTTCACTCGCTCTACATAAAAAAACTTGTGTTTTTGCTGATCATAATAAAAAAGCATGATTATTGATTACTAAATAAAACATTTATCATTAGCTGTATATGAGAACACAAAGTTTTGAAATTTTGAAATAACAGTGAAATACATACACATCACTAACATATAACCTTCAAGTAAATTATGATAGCAATGTACACCATTATGGTAATGTTTGCCAGAAGTAAAACAAAAATACAAATTTACCCAGTAAGCATTATTTGATATTTAGTGGAGTTTCAGAAACAGTTTCTGAATTTTAATGGTAATATATTGATTGTGAATTTTGTTTCAAGTTACACAGTCAACTAGTATTTTTAAGTGGTACTGTAAGTTCGTTGACCTTGTTTATCAACAGAATCAAGAACAGCTGATGAATGTTATGTTCTGAAATGAGTGATAAAATAGAAAGACATGCACTTTGCAATATAAAAATTTTTGTCTTGTTTTCAGAAACCTGCAAAACCACCAGTATTCACAAAGAAAATCCAGCCATGCAGAGCCTTTGAGCAAGAGCAGGCAAGATTCGAAGTGGAATTTGACGGAGACCCGCTACCAAAAGTGCAGTGGTACCGCGAAGACTTCCCCATCCAGAACTCTACAGATATGCAGATTCACACTTTCGGCACCAAGTCGATCCTGATCATGCGACAGGTGTTCCTGGAGGACTCTGGGGTGTTCAGCGTTGTGACGGAGAACCGTGGGGGGCGTGCCAAGTGCAGTGCCAACCTTGTGGTGGAGGAGAAGAGGAGGGCGGGCCATGGAGGCGTTGTCCCCCCCAGTTTCCTGACCACTGTGCAGAGCTGTACGCTGAATGCCGGCCAACTGGCACGCTTTGACACCCGTATATCGGGAACCAAGCCCCTGGATGTGTACTGGCTCAAGGTCAGTATCTGCAGTGGGCACAAGTAAGCGTACACAAACATTTTCACACTTTTTACTAGCATTTCTCTATAACCAACCAGCCAATACAGAGAAAGGCTTATTCAAAACTTTTTTACTAGTTTGTTCAATAGAATGTATTCAAACACACAATAAAGAGGGCTCTCCAGATAAGAGGAAACACCAGTTAATAGAGAGTACCTCACATTATCATGTTTTCATATTTATGTTATTGCTTGGAAAACTAAAATTACAATTATTTTACTTATTATTGGACAGAATGCTTCAGAACTCGCAGGGCAGTACTCGTGGATAGAAACACACACACAAAAGTAGGACGAACACATTTTCCATGCAGATGCACAGCCGCACGACATTTTGCTGGCTGGGCCAGCTTCATCAGACGGCGAGTGGCGGCACACTGCAGTCTAGTGAGCGTTGGTTGGCAAACAGTGAACCTAGCGGCCAGGAGACGAACTAGGGTGAGGCGGGAAATTTGAAATTTGGCTGGGGGAGCGGGAGGTTATCTTATGTTTAAGCCAGGTGTCAGTCCGGATTTGGTGATGTGTTGGTGGGCCATTTTCCGGCGTCACAATTATGCACTATTATTATAAGGTGGTAGGGCCCTCACCCTCTGGTTGTGTAACAAGAGTCAAAGTTCTGGTTGTGAGATGCTGCATATTATGTAACTGTCTTCCCCTGTAAATTTACATTTGCCCCATATATGGCTTGTTTGGTGTCTGCTCAGTGGCCATTCATTCTCTGTCTGAGAGTGGTGGTTGTAAGGCCAATATATACTGTGCATTGCAGTTAACACACTGTAGCCGGTAGATAAGATTTTCTGTCACACAGTTGTAACTGCCTTGATAGGATAAGTCTTATTGGTGAGTCTGCTGTTGAAGGAGGTGGAAGATTGGTGTATAGTACAAGAGCTACAACATAACATGAGACCCCCTGAGGATGGTAATATTACTGACTGTGGCATTGGGTGGCAATTTGGGGTGCGCCAGTTTGTTGTGAACGTTGAGGGGTTGTTTGGAGAACAAGTTTTGAGTGAGTGGTGATGAGGTCAGAATTTTGTGTCCACAGTTGAGAATGGTTCTGAGTTTGTCCATGTCCTCATGGTAAGGGACAACCAGAGGGATATCTGAGTTGCTGATGTTTGTGTGTGGATGTATGGTTGAAGTGGCATGCTGAATTCTTGAAGTCAATTTGAGTGGAGCAGATGCATTTAGCTCTGGTGGCAAGACTGTACGGCAAAGATTTCTTGGCATGGAATGGATGGTAACTGTCGAAGTGTACGAATTGAAGGTGGTTGGTGGATTTCAATTTTGTCAGTGTGAATGGGGTTAGTTCCACATCCAGAAATATGACTTGTGAGTTAGAGTAGATCCAGGTGAACTTAAGCAGGCTGTGTGAGTTAAGGTTGTTGAGGAAGTGAATGAGATTGTCCTCAGTTGAATCCCAGTTCTGAAGATGTTATCTATAAAACGCATCCAGCAGAGTGGCTGAGTTGGCTGGTGGCTCAGAAAGTTTTGCTCCAGTTTACCCATGAAGAGATTGGCCTAGCGGCGTATTCCCCGCCATATTTTACTTATAATTTTTTTCCTGTCATTAAAATGGAATAAAATCATAATTTTCAGCAATACAAAAATTTATGTACATATTTTATTTGTAATTATATTCATAGCTTTATATATGCTCCTATTCTCTTCTGTGGCTTCTGTTTTTGTCTTTCAAAGATTGCAAGAAATATGAGGCCATCAGTACAGATGGTGAAAGGAGCTTTTATAAATCTATCTTATACCATTTATATTTTGGCTTGTAGCATTATTTACCATTTTATTTTGGCTCTTGCACTATTTATCATTTTAACTTTTATAGCAAAAATTTGTCAGGTAAATTTAAACTGAGTGTAAAGGAAACAAAATATCACCAACATATCATGTTGAAATGCCAAATATTTTTCTTCTATTTAATATCACATATGAATAAGTTTCATGGTTGAAAAGGTTAGATGTTGTTCACACAGATACTTTGTCATTTGCAGTAAAATATGAAGGAAACTGAAATGTCAATATATTTCAGTAACTCATTTGATAAAGATGCTATTTAAACACTGCAGCCCGTGAATACACTGTAATAACTTTCATTTGAACTATTTCCACTTCACCCATGTCATGTCATGTGTTTTAACGACTTTGTTTCTGATTTGTTTATTTTTTACTCGGAGTTTACTGGTACACATAGAATTTGTAAAAGAATAGCAGTCAGTCCAATAATGCTGTTAAATTGTTTCGGTGCTACTGAAAAACAGTTATTGATTACATTATAAAAAAAAGTACGGAATTCACAGGTACTTACAGGGCGGCACTCATGGATAGACGCACACAAACAAAAGTCGGACCAATACATTTTCCACGCGGATGCGTGGTCACGCAACATTTTGCTGGCTAGGCCAGCTCCATCAGACGGCAAGTGGTGGTACACTCAGTTATATTAATTACGCAAAAATAAAACTGATTCTTACAATACCAATGCAAAATAGGTTAAGTCCAAAAGATTGTATGTTTATTTTATAAATTGTTGTTTGAACTGCGATGTTATACAATCACTATAGAAAATTGCCTAGTACAGTGCATGAGAAAATACACACAATCATGTGCTTCCCACTGCAAAACTACACTGAGTTTAATTATTTTACAGTACATTATTCCACTTGTTGCATTCAATAAACTTTGCCCCTAAAAGTTTTGATAAAATGTGAAATACTGATACCTGAGACACTGTGAAAGTTTTTGTTGTGTAAAAGTTGGTGCACCTCGTTTGAGGCAGAGTTGACTACAGTTGCTTTCTTTAAATGTCAAGATGATGTTGGCATAAGCAGTAAATACATTTTTACTGGGATAAATGTGTGTTTTGAGGTTTTAAGCCTCGTTATTACATTTTATCACTAGTAAACTTTTTTGCAGCGTTTGTATGTGTTTATAGCATTAAAATGAATATAGCATTAAAATTATTTTTCACCATCTCTATCCATTGGTTAAGATACATTGGTTAACGGAGAGTCTATTGAATTGCAGAACACAACATGCTTCCCACCAAATATACTGGTCCCTGCAAACTGTTTAATTTATGTGGTGCAAGAACTGAATGGACTGGTGAAGAGAAGATAAGGAAATATTGTTGATGAAAACGTTTGTCATTCTACAGTGATAAGGAAATAGAATGTTTGTCCAAAACTGTATGCCTTAAAAACAAATGAAATAAACTGATAATTGTTACTGCAAATTGTGTGACCATTCTACCATGGAGCTATAACTTTCGTAGCAAGTGTAAAAATGATAACATGTCAAATTTTTTTAAAACCGTAAAAGTCTTTGTTGTACAAAGAATTGCTATAACTTAGAATGAAGCAACCACATAGGTAGAAATAGGGTTACTTGAATGCATGACTGTATATTTCTACTTCATCGATCAATGGCAATTCATTAATGATGTGCATATTGTTTGCATTATTATTTCTTCATTTTTGCTTTTCTGTATTTTACATAAAAATTATGAAGTTCTTAAATTTTGAAAAATATTTCAACAATGGTCTTAATAGTATTTTCTAAAATTCTGTTGAAAATTTTGCTTGTAAAAACTTAAAAATCATTTATGAAAGATTTGTTGTTTTCTTCCCAATATGTTTGTTACTGAATAAAAATAAAAATTTGGAACTTTGCTTTAGAAAAAAAAAACTATTAATTATAATGCATATTTGTGACTCACTTTTTGTTGCCTAAGTTTTTGTTTCCCTATTATTAGACATTTTGCATTTGTGTCTTTTGAGGATAGTTCATTGTATGTTCAACTGAATGATACAAGTTTTCTGTAGCTGGACATGCATTCATAATGTTTGTGAGAGTTATGAAATGCTCCTTAATGTAATGCGGCTATTCATCTTAGAAAATATATTTATATTATATGTGGTGCTGGCCGTTTCCTTCTTCTTGCACACTACAGCGTTCTCTCTGCAGACTTAACTTCTCTCATGCACAATGCCTTCTTTTTATTTCTAATTTGATGCAGGTATTTAAAAAAACCATTCAAACCAAATATCTTTCACTAGCGTACTTCAGTTTCCGTGGCATGATTACATCATGATTATTATATTAAAATGTTCAGTTTTGGTTAACAATATCTATTTTCGTGTAGGCTCTATGAAATAAATAGGCTTCAGGTTTGGAACATTGTGGGTTTCAGTTACCAAAATATTTGTTAGTTAATCATAGTGCAATTTGGTTTAAAAGTACGGTATAACTTACTTCACCCTCAAGAACATTAGCACAATATGAATTTCGCAAATTAATTTCTGTGTAACTGTAATGAACATTGGGGTTGCTGTTGGCAGAACGGTAAGAAAGTGACTCCGGACATCCGTCACAAGATGCTGGAAGAAGACAACTTGTACACCTTGCTGATCATCGAGACGCTTCCACAGGACTCTGGCACGTACGAGTGCGTTGCAATTAACAGTGCTGGAGAAGCTCGCTGCGAGTGTGAATGTCTGGTGCAGACATCGACTCCAGTTGGGAAACAGCCGACAAAGCCTCCCACGCCTGGTGCAGAGCAAGCCCCAGCTATCGTCCAACCTCTCAAGGGCAAGATCATCCGCGAGGGCCAGTCGGTCGACTTCCAGTGCAGGATCTCCGGCAAGCCAGGTAGCTACTTTGCTCAGTAATCCACTGTCATAGATGTGTGGCAAAGAATTTCACCAAGTAGTGTATAACGTTTTCTTCTAGGTAAATTAAACCTTAATGCTACATGACATTAAATAATTTATAAAATTATGTAACAAAGGATAACACATTTTTATATTCAAATTCAGCAAAAAATATTTGGTGTAGCAATTTACATATTGATCATAAAGAAAAAAAAAGAGTGGTTTTTAAGCAATGCATAGATTCACAGAAAAAGTGAGAAATGTATTAATAAAAACCGCTACAAGCTTCATAGTGAAGAGTATTATTTTGTTTGTATACTTGGTATTGAAACACTATGAATGCTTATCGTAATCAACTGTCTCTTCAACACATTGAAATGAATTATGGCATATGAAAGTACGAGTTTCTGATGTATTAAAGAAATTGTACTGAGAAAACTATAACAAAGCCTATCACATTACGCTATTGTAGCACTGTGTTTCTTTTGCCACATATCTTTGATAGTGTTATATTCTGTACTTTTTTGAAAACAAAATTTCTGCTCCCATATGTGCAGCAACAAGAAGAAAGTTGTCAAGTTTACTGCTCTGGATGCCTGTCATACAATCACATTACACAGAGTCCCTAGTAGGCTTAGGTTATTAATATAACTGTAGTGGGAGTTTCTGGGTTTGAGTTTAAGGTAATACATATATTCATATTGTTGTGTACATTTAATAAATTTAGCTGTGAGTATTTTATTAGTCAGAGGATTCAGTGAGTCAGTTTTGAAAAACTGAGGGCTAGCTTAAAAAGTGATGGTTCCATAAATTTTTGGTGATGTAACTACAGCTGCCATGTGTGTATGTGTGTGTGTAGAGTGTGTGTCTATATATATATATATATATATATATATATATTTTTTTTTTCTCTCTCTNGATGTACAAAAGTTGTTTACAGGCTTGCTTGAAAAGATATAATTCCATAAATTGTTGGTGATGTATCTATGGCTGCCAGTTTATATTTTCCGAAAATATGATGTGCAAAATTTGTTTTACAGCCCCCACAATGAAATGGATGAAAGGTGATCAAGTAATCAAGCCCTCCAAGTACTTCCAGATGTTGAAAGACGGAGATGTGTACACCCTGAGGATCTCCGAGGCCTTCCCAGAGGATGAAGGAATGTACAAATGCGTGGCATCAAATCCATCTGGGTCCGTGACATTGTCAGGAGAGCTGAAAGTCCTAGGTGAGTTGAGGGTCGTGTGAACAGGAACATGCCGACAGTGTTTGTGGTCGAGCCAGATGTTGACGTGGCACGTGTTGTTGGTGTGCACAGCTCCGGAGACACAGGAGGTTCAACCCGCTCTGAGCCCGATGAGGGACGTGATCGTGCCGGAGGGTAGCTCAGCACAGTTCCGCACGCAAGTCACCGGCAAGCCCCAGCCTACCATCCAGTGGCTGCGGGAGGGCCTGGTCATCCCCCAGTCAGCGGACTTCCAGGTCAGTATCCTCACTTGCACTGGCATTTTATGTGAGCTTAGGGCAGAAAGATGTTTTTTCTTGGTTATTTATGTTTTACCATTAATTTTGTTTGACATAGGCTATCAACCAGCATTTGTTTAATCATGTTAATTGTAGAATCTTGTCTCCACTTACAAACATTAACATAATGCACACATTGTGTCAAGTAATGTATGAATTTGTTTTTGTTTGGAACATTTTATATCAGTTCAGTGAAGCAAAACTTTGAAGTCATGAAAAAGTTCTATGTTAACTGGTTTCAGCAAATTTTGCAATATGAACCTTATAATGTGTCTCATTATAAAAAAAAAAACACACACGCACTAAGTTGTTATTAATACATGTACTAAGTGTTTCATTATTTAATTTGCCCACAGTGCATGTTCATTAGCATGCTCATCACATTTTGTGTGTGTGACTATTTATAAGTTGGTTTTGCCATTAACTGAAAATCTACATATAACTTGAAACTCGCATGCCAAAACAAAATCTACTTTCGTTTGATTTATTTACTACAATATAAGACACTTTACATTACATTTTGCAGTTACTCAGTTAAAAAGTAATGGCAAAACATACTTACAAAATCTACATACAAAATTAGATAACTATATGTTGAGAACTGTAGGAATGAAAACTGGACCTTCTAGTAGTGTTGAAGGAGTACTGCAATAATTAGGAAGCCTGCTGTGATGGTGTACTCATTTTCTGTGTGTTTTGATTGTTGTGCAGATGATTAATGAAGGCAAGAATGTGGTGCTGTNTTGTGATGGTGTACTCATTTTCTGTGTGTTTTGATTGTTGTGCAGATGATTAATGAAGGCAAGAATGTGGTGCTGTTAATTGCAACCACATATGAGGAAGACTCTGGAACTTTCACCTGCAGGGCCACCAACTCTGCTGGCCAGGCGGAAAAATCTGCACAGCTCATTGTCAAAAGTAAGATTTAAAAGTGAACTTTACTGCCTTCAAGCCATTTTAACTTTAATAATAGCGTTTTCTGTTTGTTTTTAGTTTTAGAAGTATTGCAATATTGGAGTTTATCTCGTTTCACTGCCTATTGCTGGCAATCACCCTTGTGTTTTTATGTGTATGTTAGTAGTCTCTACTTTTTTAAAAACATGGCATTTCCAAGAACCAGCAAACAAATTTTTTGAGGTAGATAGTAGCTAATTGCTAATTTTCATTAGATGTTGTTTGTAGNTTTCCAAGAACCAGCAAACAAATTTTTTGAGGTAGATAGTAGCTAATTGCTAATTTTCATTAGATGTTGTTTGTAGAAATTTTGTCTTTTGAAAATCTTGCCATTTTTTCCCCATCATATTCCATTATATTTTACAATGGGTTATTGCCACTTCATATTTTTAACTGTGATGTGACAGTTATACTNTCCCATCATATTCCATTATATTTTACAATGGGTTATTGCCACTTCATATTTTTAACTGTGATGTGACAGTTATACTAGGCAAAATGTTCTTCCCTGAAACATTTGTAACTAATTTACTGTTGGGCAGTAAGGAATGTGTCAGTTACCGTACCATATTTGTCCCCATAAGTCAAACACAGTGCTCACATTATATTTTGTACATATTAACAGCATATTTAATATTTAAATGGTTGATTTTTTGTTTAAAAACTACAATGTGCAATAATTGTATAAGATTGTTAGTGTACTTGAAACATTTGTGTTGCTACATACTGTATAAAGTTAATGAAAAAATGTGATGGATTCAAAAATATTTTATCTCAGATTACGAAGTTTAACTTGAATTCAGAAGCAAAAGTTGTAATGCTTATATTAAAATTAATGACTTGTGGAATAATAAAAAACACTGTACTTAGCAAATCCCTCAAAATGGTTTAATGTGCCACTGCTCTGTGATACGTTGTATCTAACATTTTGCCTGGTAACATTTTGCCAAGACTAATTTGAGGAATGGGAACAATGCGTGAGGTATGCACGGAAAATATAGAACATTAAATTAGTGAATAATACTGAGGTTGTATAAATATTAACCAGTATAAGAATATATTTTTGAATACGACCTGCTAGTGTATTTTAAACAGACAACCCATAGTTGTTCAATGTGTGAGGTAATTAAGTTATTGGGCTAAAAAANGACCTGCTAGTGTATTTTAAACAGACAACCCATAGTTGTTCAATGTGTGAGGTAATTAAGTTATTGGGCTAAAAAATTTGAAATTCATGTCAAGGTGTACTGTTTATCTTCATTCCTATTCACATATTTATGTATTGATTTCTCTCNAAAAAATTTGAAATTCATGTCAAGGTGTACTGTTTATCTTCATTCCTATTCACATATTTATGTATTGATTTCTCTCTAGTATTTTGATGGACAGTTTCATAATACCCGCGTACTGTTCTCATTTTTTTAATTGAAGTTATTTAGATTTGTCTTATCTGACATTAGAGTGAAAAGGCTTCTGTTATAAACAATTGAAGAATTTGCTGCAATGCCAGTAAAGTTATGCGTTTCATGGGCACATAAATCTTGGTAATACTGTATTCCATTTTTATGTAGTATGTATTAGGATTTTTAAAATCAGTTTTTAAGGAATGCCTGTAGTAGTTTTTTAAACTTATTTTAAAATAACGAATATGAGGAAAATCTAGTCATCAGTATGTAGGTGTCAGTTAAAATAATATTGTCTTAGGTTAGCCAGATTACATGGCACAAAAAAATTGTCAGATCATTTCTAATGTTTGAAAAATTTGTGTTGGCACACTGCAAGTGCTAGTAGTGTTTGCTTTCTAGTTTCTGTTTTAACACTTATTACTGGGGGTTCAGAGGTGTCGGCTCAAGGCGCAGATTCAATCTGAATAATTGTAAATAAGGTATAATGTTGTCTTCTACTGAAAATTTTGCAAAGAAAATTTTTCAGTGAAAACTTGTATGTGATGTATATATGAGTGTAAGAGAGTGTGTGCTAAAACTGCCTCCAGTGGCAAACTGCAAACTGTGTGTTCAAAGTTACTGCATACAATCACAGAGTTAACATTTATTGTTATTTCATTGCTTTATGAAATTTAAAATATATATAAATATTTATGCTTTTGTAAATGATAAAGGAAAGTCTGTAATAAAGATTAGCAATAGAAAAAAATCTGTATTTTACAATTAATAAAATTTCTTTTCCTCTTAACTACCACAAATATGACCAGTCTTTAGAAATAAGAATTCAAATGAAGCATGAGAACTGAGAATGTGGCGGTGAAGTGTTTGAACTGGCTGTAAAGGAAGCCTGACTCACTGCACTTTTTCTGTAGTTTTCCATCCTCCCAGTTCCTCCTTCCTTCCCTATTTTCCTTCTTTTCAGCCCCTCCCCACTTGCTGTGCTTCACTCTTACCCATCCTGCTTCGCTGTGCTATTTCTGTCCTAGTCAGTATAACATTACCTGTGTCTAAATTTGGAGTTCAACGTGAGGGCAAGCCAGTGTATTCCCCTGCACACCTCGTCTCCGCCTGCAGGCAAATTCCTCGCTCCTCGCCACAGCAAAAGTGAACATTCATGTTCTAGTGTGAACAGCGTCCTGCAGTTTTGTGTAAACAACCAGAAATGCCTGCATTCAGAGGCTTAGCGACATGACAAGTGCAACTAAAACTGAGCCACAAAAATGCTAATGTGGAAAATATTAATAAAATGTTGATATGCATACAAATATTTACCTATTTATTACTGCAGCCTCTACAGTTTTTACACTGACAATGCTAATTGAAAACTGCATGCTTCGAAAATATTATTCTGTATAATTTTTGTGAGTAACATTACCATGAACTTACTAGCTGTGATACCATTCCAGAAAATAATTGAATATTATAATTGTTCGTACTGGAAATATTTACAAAATTTTTTTCTATACTTACCTTTCTTTGAATTAAATGAATTGATCAATGAGTAAATATATAAAATCTGTGCAAAACTTAAGCAGGCTAAATAAAGATGAAGATGTGTTTAGAAACTTGTGTCATTCTACATTGTGACTGACCTGCCATCCAGAGTTGTTTATCTTTATTTATTCTTGATTTGGCAGAGGTGTACCATGAATCACACACCAGACACAAACACTACTGCATTCCATAACATCTGTTTGTGTTTTGACTGCCCGACGCATTAGTCACAGTGTTACGTTAGCTACCGTCTCAACTTGGCAGAGGAAACTGTATTAAAGTAGGCATGAAAACATCAACTGCTTGGCAGTGGGCCCACACACTCATAACTTTGAGCGAGAAGCTAATTTCTCTCTGCCAAATATTAGTTATGCTTACTAAGAAAAGAGTGTTCAACCATTTTTTCTCTCAGAGATTAATTTCTTGTTAAATATATCTCAAACTTCATTCTAAACTTTTACCTGTGGAAGATAGACTTTACTTAATACTTTTATAATGAAAAAAGGAAACACTGCAGATTTACATTAACTTGTAATAATACACTACCACCTTATGGGAACACACAATCAGGAAGGGGAAGAAAAAAAAACAGCCGGCTTAGAAACATTATCATTCTCAGCATTTTCCTGCAACAGTTTATTTTTAATAGTTTTTTTTATCACATGTCATGCTAATTGTACAAAGTTTATTAAACTGAGAGAACTGCAGTATCTTGATGGTGATCAACACGCAGCATGGAACTGATGGCGTCCACTCCTCGGCAGTATTTCCTCACTGACCTCGTTCAGCTTGACGGTACCTTAAACGGACGTAATAGCAGACGTGCCACAAACCGGTTTGCAAGCTGCCCACTTGCTGTGAGTCACCCAGTCTGTCCAGCTCGCTCTGCAACTCCAAATAAGGCACACACTGGTTATGTCATCGACTACACTGTTCAAAGAAGTTGAATTAAAGCTCCGCCAGTTAACGAATGGAATGTGGGACGCAACAGCCATGTACGGCATTCGGGTGCTTCGAGCAAGCAGTTGTCCTTGCAGTCGCCAAACTCAATTACATGATCCTGTAATTGTCAGCACAAAAAAAGAGGACTAGCATTTATTACAACAGAACCAAATTTTATAAACTTAAACAGGTCACATTAAGTGAAGGTTATAAGAATAATCAAATAAGCATAAATCATGCATTGGAAAAATAATTGTACATATTTTTACATGGTGAATTTTATAAATATTTGGTCTTCCTAAAACTATTCCTGTATATATATGCTTACAAATTGCAATGTTGAAGAAATGAAGATTTATCGATCAAGTGTCGCATCAGTTTTATGTGGGTGGAAGAATAACTTGTTGCAAATATATCTTCATCGTTTATAGTGTGGGAGCACAAACATTTTATGAACCTTTTGTAAAGTTATTAATTTTATTTTTAGTTACTTCGTAATAAAAAAAATAAACTAACTTAAAAATTGTGTTTATTGCATTTACCATGCAAAATGAAATTTTAAAAACAATTGGTTTCTTATTACAAACTTGTGTCCATTTTTCATTATGTATCAGCACAGAAAAGTGTTTTAAACNTTAGTTACTTCGTAATAAAAAAAATAAACTAACTTAAAAATTGTGTTTATTGCATTTACCATGCAAAATGAAATTTTTAAAACAATTGGTTTCTTATTACAAACTTGTGTCCATTTTTCATTATGTATCAGCACAGAAAAGTGTTTTAAATTGTTTAATTGTTGTAAAAATTAGCCTAAGTTAAATTTAGCAACATTATTTACATTGCTGACTTTCCTTTTTCCTGTTTTGATTTTTGATATCTATGTACACACACAGTTTGCAGTTTTTTTAGTATTCTGTTTTTGAAGTAGATGATACATCATTTGGTAAATTATTATTACATTCTTGATGTTACATCTACACTTTTTTTTTCTGTGTGGTCACTATGGATGCATACATAACCAGGCCATGTGAAAATTGCAGTTGTAATATAATTCGAGTGGTAAACATTCAAACATGTTAGCAATAACAATTAATTTTGTGGGAAGTATGTTCGGATAAATTTAGCAATATGGCTAAAAAAAAAAAAAAAAAAAAGATGTTAGTTTAAATACTGCACTTATAATAAAACTTAGTTGGAAATTGCCTTCTAATAATAGCCTACATTTATGACATGTTTCTTGGAAGGAAAATAATAAATACATATTAGAAGTGGTAAAATATTAAACAAAAATACTTGTATCATTAATTTTTTTAAAATTTCTATTGCTAGTTTATTTTTCTTGACTAAGAATGCTGCGCAGAATTAACTATGCAATGTTATAAATGTCAAGACACATCAATTGCCACAGGATGTAAATACCATTCACAGAAAATTAAAATTTTTTCCAGAATATATACTTTTAACTTGCTTAATAAAAGTAGTAGTGTTCACATAATTTCTGTATATGTGCTGATTTTACACTGCTAGTTTTTAAAATTATTATTAATGATAAACGGATTGAAACTTTTTTGAGGCAAATGTGCAAGACTACGTAACAGTACGTAACCGGTACTCTCTCTCTCATGAAACCGAATGATGCGTATCATGCAACGTTATCAGTTAGTCAAGTAATGCATGTGCAACACAATTTTCACATGGTGTGTTAACATAGTGCACCAAGCTACTGGGGTCAGAAGCAGTGAAATGATAGAAAGCTGGAGGTTGCCTGAGAGTGTGATGATGTCCTCGTGGCTGGGATGGTTGCGAGGCCTGTCCGACAAGCACCTTCACCCCAACACTGCCTGCCTGCCGTCCTGAGTCGTGACCAGCTGTGCCTGCAGTCAGGAAGTTACTGTGCAGCGGTGTGGTTCCCGCTTGGCCTCCTAGAGCCTTTCCTCCTCCTCCCCCTCCACACTCCCACCTGCTCGCAGCCTCCCAGAGAGCTGTGGCCTTGCCTTCTCTGCCCCCTCCGCCCACCATTCTTCTCTGTCTGCTGCACAAGTCAGTGGCTGGCCCACCTCTTCCCTTGAAGTGCTGCCAGAACTGCGTCACACTTTAACCGACCACATGCCCCATTGCCCACATTTACTACACTTCCCCGTAACTTATCTAGGTAATGGCTTTCTGTCCTGATTATTAATGTGGCTACATCACCGCTGCCTTCAAATTCACTCCACGCAAACTCCATTTTTACCTCTGCGTCACATTTTCATTGCTTCCCTCGGCACAGAATAATTTCTTTAGTGTTTGCTTGATGGTGGCCTTCAATGCTTAACAGACTACGTACAACTAAACTAGATTCAAATAAAATGTCCTTGATGGTTCTGTTTTTCAATTAACTTTTGTAGACTCTACATATGTAAGTGTTTTACTTCCACGGATGACTTCTGAAGTTGAAATGCTGTCATTGAAGTGCTGTGATGTCACTTTTACTTTCACTTGGCGAAGACAGGTAGTAAATTGTGCTGCCCACATTTTGTATTCTCACACTGGTGGGTTGCATCACAGCCAAGAGAATTCCAGAGGTGAACATTCTCCAATGACCTACTTTCCCCACACAATACTTCAGAAATGCTGTTCTCCTTCAGGAACTTCTCCAAACCTGTTTTCTTATCTCTCTCATGACACCTTCCTTTGTTGTATTATTTTCAATGGGCTGTGGTTCATTTTTAATAACATCCACTTGGTTTGGGTCTGTGCTGAGAAACATATTTGCTGCACACACAAGTTTACAACAAGAACCACATTTTGGTGTGCATTAATCTTGATGAATGTAACTTGTACAAGAATTTCAAAATAAGAAAATGAAAGAGAACCACATTCATTGATTTGTGTCTTCATTTGTAGTAATTATCTTGGGTTGTATTGACTTTCGTAATGCTGCTTTTTGTCCCCTCATTTTCTAGGATGAAGTTATTTTTGCTTTTTAACTTGCAGTCTCCTTATGTAGAACTGTGTTGTGAATCTGTTGCTTGTAAGATTTATCTGGCTAAAAAAATTTGCTTAGTTGGATCCTGAAACCTATTTTCCAGTTGGAAAAGTCTTCAGATTTTTTAAATTTAAAGAAAGTGTATATATTCATAGACTCTGTNATTTAAAGAAAGTATATATTCATAGACTCTGTCAAAAATGTTATGACATGCTTAGAAGTTTCTCTGTTATAATCTAGCAAATAAGAAAAAGTGTTAAAGTACCCTATTACTAAACAAAGATATTTATACTTGTAAAATACTTCTTAAAAATGTAGCAGTAAACTTTTCCAGTTCATATCAAAAATCTTCCAAACTTGTTCTAATCAACACTATACATTGCAGTAGTGTGCAAAATTTTGCATAGTAATGTCAGAGTATAAGTACTTACATAAGCATTTTAAATTTCAAGGGGAGCATTTGTAAATATCAAGAAGGGTTTTTATTGACTGTGTGAAATGTCAACAGCCAATAAACGGAAGGAAGGGCTGTGAGTATCGTAGTGTAGGGCTGTCTCTAGCTGTCCCACTGCCTTGTGGCTGTAGTGTGTGCTGGCTGACTCATGCCAGTGATAAGTGACTAAATATAAAGGTCTGTGCTAAATTTAGCAGGAAACCCTTGCTGGGGTGACTAACTCTGAGGAGTGCGTCACAGCCAAGCCATATGTGCGTACTCCCCACACCCCAAACTGAGATCCGCACAGTATTTGTGTTCAATCATAAATAACTCTGTAGGCACTTTTGATTGTAGATAAACCCCACCAACTGAACATAATTACTTTAAAGCAGAACTATTAATCAAGAATCATCACAAAATTTTTTTCCCATCCNGTGATAAGTGACTAAATATAAAGGTCTGTGCTAAATTTAGCAGGAAACCCTTGCTGGGGTGACTAACTCTGAGGAGAGCGTCACAGCCAAGCCATATGTGCGTACTCCCCACACCCCAAACTGAGATCCGCACAGTATTTGTGTTCAATCATAAATAACTCTGTAGGCACTTTTGATTGTAGATAGACCCCACCAACTGAACATAATTACTTTAAAGCAGAACTATTAATCAAGAATCATCACAAAATTTTTTTCCCATCCATGGAGATTTTGTGCATGCATTACAAGGGAAGGAGGGGGGAGGGAGGGCACTTGCTCACCCATACTGCAGAGAATAAATACATTAAATACGTTATAATGGGAAATAACTTTAAAAAAAAGTACCAGGTTTCTTAAATTTTGCATTCCACAAATAAATCTCAAGAATCATATTCTTATATAAAAGTGATTCTAATACTCTAACCCGGTAAATCTGATTACATTTATAAATTTCCTCAACATTGATTTTTTACACCTATGACTGAAACCTTGGCATTACCCACATGCATTGCACGTACCATCTGGGTTTAAACTAGTGATAGCAAAATTCTTTCCTATCACTTGAGTTTATGCAGAGGCCGCCGACCTTGTTATATAATAACTGGGAATGCTTGATAGCAATGACTGCTGATTTTGCTGATTCCAATTAATTTCAGTGTGGCGTTCAGACAAATTAGAACAAACCTTGTCCGCGCATTAACTACATATTTTATAAAATAACTGTTTTGCCCAGTGCAAATATATTTTATTTTTCACTTGATTGTTTACATAGNTTAACTACATATTTTATAAAATAACTGTTTTGCCCAGTGCAAATATATTTTATTTTTCACTTGATTGTTTACATAGCCAGCTCTCAATGAATTCCATTTCCATCTGCAATTATTACAAAATAATGACGATTTCACAATTTTATTTACTATAGTTCATATTGTGAGTTCATGTGTATTCCTCGCCCACCCACTACCTCGGAGGAGATGTTTCTAGATTAATATTTGTGCGGATTATTGAGTTGATGNGTCAGCTCTCAATGAATTCCATTCCCATCTGCAATTATTACAAAATAATGACGATTTCACAATTTTATTTACTATAGTTCATATTGTGAGTCCATGTGTATTCCTCGCCCACCCACTACCTCGGAGGAGATGTTTCTAGATTAATATTTGTGCGGATTATTGAGTTGATGCTAAAACTCCTGCTCGAGATATCATTCTTTGCCCTTATCAATGTACCTACTTCTTCAGTTCACAAAATTTTCTGAATAGTTGTGTGTATAAAATAAAATACGATAATTTTCTTACTGGAAATAAAATACTGTTTCCACAATTCATTAAATTATCTGAATGTTGAAATTTAATAAACTACAAAGGTTTTTACTTTGAAGAAAATTTGTAGGTGATAGCCTGCTTACGCTGGAAAATTTTTTTTTTTTAAATGCAATTTTGAGAAATAAATTTATTTTTATGTATTTATATCATAAAAATTTTTGAATTTCTGAAGAATTTCTTTTAATAATGATGAGAATTTATCATTTAAAAGTATAATGTAATGCCAGCATTTAATGAACAGACATATGCGAGTTGCTTAAATCCGTTCAGCCTACATATTCACATTGGCATGATAACTTCTATAATGGACAACTGCTTGCAGCAAATAATTTCACTGCACATGTAATATTCTGGAACAAATATGATGGAGTTGTATTGCACTGACTTCTGTATCATAATGACAAACTTTCTTTAAATATTTGGAAAAATATGAACTCAGTCTTGAGTTTCAGTTTGAATGCAAGATTGGTGCTACTGCATAGACATGTTGGTTAACTACTTTATTACACACTGTTGCCAATGCATTGAAAAATTGTTACATAATATTAGCTTTACTTGTTCAGTCCAATCTTTCTTCTGTGAAATTAATTTTATAATTATTGAATAACACACTTGTATACAGGATTGAATATGAATTTGGCCAACGAACTTGGTGAGGAGATTTNCTCTGTTGCCAATGCATTGAAAAATTGTTACATAATATTAGCTTTACTTGTTCAGTCCAATCTTTCTTCTGTGAAATTAATTTTATAATTATTGAATAACACACTTGTATACAGGATTGAATATGAATTTGGCCAACGAACTTGGTGAGGAGATTTCACATGCAAAATTAGATGGAAAATGTATTTGTGAACATGANGTATGAATTTGGCCAACGAACTTGGTGAGGAGATTTCACATGCAAAATTAGATGGAAAATGTATTTGTGAACATGAAGAGAGGCACAGGTTTTGAAAAATGGACATTTTACAAAGGTCTTATGAAAAATCAAAAATAACATGAAAATAAGCTAAAAATTTCTGAATTTTTCGACAGAAGATCTTAAACATCTGAAAGTGTTATTTTTTATATCATTACTCTTAATTAATAAATTATAGGTTTCTAGATTATTATTTTATTGTTTTATAAACATATATACCCCTAAATTTTTATATTATTTAGTTAATTACCAATCAACATTTCTGACTCTAAAAAAAGTTGCCTTAGTGAAACATTCCCAGGTCAACTGTATTAGGGAAAACAGATTGAAGTGTAACACCTGTGCGAGAAGGCAGCAGTTCTGGCACCCAAGCCACACTACATCTGGCTGCTGTGTACAGTGCAGCCAATTTAACCACAATATGGAAATGCAGTGCTGTTGAAGTCTTACTTTGAACATTATGTATCATGTGATGATCTGAACATGCAGACNAATAAAATACGATAATTTTCTTACTGGAAATAAAATACTGTTTCCACAATTCATTAAATTATCTGAATGTTGAAATGTAATAAACTACAAAGGTTTTTACTTTGAAGAAAATTTGTAGGTGATAGCCTGCTTACGCTGGAAAAAAAAAAAATTTTTTTTTTAAATGCAATTTTGAGAAATAAATTGATTTATATCATAAAAATTTTTTAATTTCTGAAGAATTTCTTTTAATAATGATGAGAATTTATCATTTAAAAGTATAATGTAATGCCAGCATTTAATGNGAATTTCTGAAGAATTTCTTTTAATAATGATGAGAATTTATCATTTAAAAGTATAATGTAATGCCAGCATTTAATGAACAGACATATGCGAGTTGCTTAAATCCGTTCAGCCTACATATTCACATTGGCATGATAACTTCTATAATGGACAACTGCTTGCAGCAAATAATTTCACTGCACATGTAATATTCTGGAACAAATATGATGGAGTTGTATNTATAATGGACAACTGCTTGCAGCAAATAATTTCACTGCACATGTAATATTCTGGAACAAATATGATGGAGTTGTATGGCACTGACTTCTGTATCATAATGACAAACTTTCTGTAAATATTTGGAAAAATATGAACTCAGTCTTGAGTTTCAGTTTGAATGCAAGATTGGTGCTACTGCATAGACATGTTGGTTAACTACTTTATTACACACTGTTGCCAATGCATTGAAAAATTGTTACATAATATTAGCTTTACTTGTTCAGTCCAATCTTTCTTCTGTGAAATTAATTTTATAATTATTGAATAACACACTTGTATACAGGATTGAGTATGAATTTGGCCAACGAACTTGGTGAGGAGATTTCACATGCAAAATTAGATGGAAAATGTATTTGTGAACATGAAGAGAGGCACAGGTTTTGAAAAATGGACATTTTACAAAGGTCTTATGAAAAATCAAAAATAACATGAAAATAAGCTAAAAATTTTTGAATTTTTCGACAGAAGATCTTAAACATCTGAAAGTGTTATTTTTTATATCATTACTCTTAATTAATAAATTATAGGTTTCTAGATTATTATTTTATTGTTTTATAAACATATATACCCCTAAATTTTTATATTATTTAGTTAATTACCAATCAACATTTCTGACTCTAAAAAAAGTTGCCTTAGTGAAACATTCCCAGGTCAACTGTATTAGGGAAAACAGATTGAAGTGTAACACCTGTGCGAGAAGGCAGCAGTTCTGGCACCCAAGCCACACTACATCTGGCTGCTGTGTACAGTGCAGCCAATTTAACCACAATATGGAAATGCAGTGCTGTTGAAGTCTTACTTTGAACATTATGTATCATGTGATGATCTGAACATGCAGACTGGCATCCAACGCACAGTGCAGCTTGGGAGAATGGACTTGCTGCACCCATGCAGCAAAACCCTAGCAAGAAGGCAGCCACACTACACAACATTTGTGTTTGTGCACTACTGGTTACAGAAAAAAAAAGGATATAAATATATATATGAAGAGACTAAATACTCAACGTTCAGAAGTCAGTCTAAATGCCAAAGTTTGAAGAGCAAGTGCTGCAACTCATTGCAAACAACTCGAGTATTGNCACAATATGGAAATGCAGTGCTGTTGAAGTCTTACTTTGAACATTATGTATCATGTGATGATCTGAACATGCAGACAGGCATCCAACGCACAGTGCAGCTTGGGAGAATGGACTTGGCTGCACCCATGCAGCAAGACCCTAGCAAGAAGGCAGCCACACTACACAACATTTGTGTTTGTGCACTACTGGTTACAGAAAAAAAAAGGATATAAATATATATATGAAGAGACTAAATACTCGACGTTCAGAAGTCAGTCTAAATGCCAAAGTTTGAAGAGCAAGTGCTGCAACTCATTGCAAACAACTCGAGTATTGNAACGTTCAGAAGTCAGTCTAAATGCCAAAGTTTGAAGAGCAAGTGCTGCAACTCATTGCAAACAACTCGAGTATTGGTGTACGTATCACGGCGTGCAGGCTTTACGTCGGTCAGCATGCCATTCGGCAAGTGTTCAACAAGAAATGCTGCCTCCGTTCCATTTGGTGCGAGTGCACGCCATGGGTACTGTCGATTTCCCGATTGAGTGTAGTTCACTAACTTGTTTCTGCAGCAAATGGAAGTAAAGACTGGTCACTGTAAACTGAGAACTTTGAAAACCCTGCTTAAGAACTACTTCTATGCACATTGCAGTGTATTCTTCCACCAATTGTAAAATTAACAGTGCCATGGGTCTGATCACTCTATTCATGCATCAGTCAAATGAAACTGTGAAGTTACTAGAAAATTAAATGCATTGCTAATTTAATAACTTTTACATTTACAGGCATATTCATTAAAAAAAAAAACAGAAATCAAATAGAAATACTGTAATTTCATTATTCACAAATAATTACATTAACTTTTAACCAAACTTTAAGACATGGAACTACTTTCCCTCATTCACTACCAACTCTACTAGGCACATGTCACTTAATGTGCCTGTTAAAAATGTATACAGGTAGGTGTAGTGACAGTTTTCAAAAGTTGATTTCAAAAGTACTCAATTAACCGTGAACAGCATATAGCTGGTTTTGAAGAAGACATTCTGTTTACCAATGAGGCACTCTTCAGACATGATGGTACATGCAGTTAGTGTGGCCAGATGACAGTCTGCACATCCTATTGTTTGTCCATTGTTACCAGCAGCAGTTTGGTGTGAATGCGTGGATAGGTACGGGGGTGGATGCACAGGAGTGGGAGGATTCACAGGGGACATAATCCACTCCCCCTTCCCCTCCACGCACTCCTAACCCAAACCCTTACTCGACTCTCAAGACCTTGATGTTAAGAGCTGGCAAAATTTCTCCACAAAACACCAAACCCTCACATTGACACAGAATTACCTTGAAAATGTTTTAAAATTAAATGTGAATGAAATAATATAATAATGCTTCAATTTACTGAATTTATTTGATTAATTTTATACTGTTTCGAGTGCCCCCCTCCCATGCTTCAAATTCAAAGTCTTGACCTAAACCTGCAAAACGAGAAAATAGCTCCCCCCTCCCGCAACCATCCACAAATCGAAAGTCTAGATGCTCTCCTGGGTGGGTATTGTTCTAGTACTTTGTGCATGTGGTGTTGTACTGCTACTTGCTTGCACCCCATCACAACAATCACATCTACTGTGATGTCCATGTGGGTAACTTCTGGAGTTGTTAGAAGAGTTTCGACTACACACTAGACGATGGACGTGGTTCCAGTGCGACACATCCTCAGACCGTAGTGCACACAGCATTCCCAACCACCTCAACAAAATATTCCCTGCTTAATGGATTGTCGTTAGGGAGGTTCTGTTGCCTGGTCTTCACAATCACCTGACCTCTATCCAAAATTGAACTTTTTCTTCTGTCGGAGTTGATGCAGAGTTCATTTACAAGAGCCCAGTAGAGATAGAAGATGATCTGTTGTGTAGATTGTATGTGACGGGCGACATAATTACTGATGTGAGTGGTGTGTTTGGGCGTGTCCACCAATCACTGGTGCATCATTGTGAACTATGTTTTGCTGCATTGGGACTGAACCATTGAGGTTTTTTGTATAGGTGTGTTATGTAATTTAAGAAATCTCAATTTATAAAATAATTTTGTAGCAGCTCACTTTAAAGCATGCCACCCCAACCATCACGATAAGTCATTATGACACACTCCAGCATGTGGCATGAGTGCCAAAAGTATTGCAGACAGGTTTCACTGTGGTGTCAATCAACTATTTAAATAACGTCTAAAGCTATATAAATAACTATTTAAATAACGTCTATTTTACTAATTAAACAACACTTTCAGAAATTGCAAATATTCTATGAGCAAAACACTTTCAAGAAATTTGTTGCTTATTCTCATGTGGTTTCTAATTTAANTTTCAGAAATTGCAAATATTCTATGAGCAAAACACTTTCAAGAAATTTGTTGCTTATTCTCATGTGGTTTCTAATTTTTAAAAAAATGGCAGATATTGATTTGCAAGTGCTTGTACTTCCCACATATTCATTTTAGGTCAAAAGTGTTACATATATTTCTTACATAATTCTGTATAAAAAATTACCTTGCTAAATTTGTTGGTTTAATTTAGACTCATCTGTGTATAATTTGGGAGAAAAAAAATCTTCCATAAGGATGTTGGAATGGTGATAAGTATGCATTATATAATCAAATTTCAAATGCTTGCTATTCAGATTTGAATTATATTTTTAAGGCACTATTAATTGTGCACATTAATGGAGGAGAAAACAGATTCAACTGTTCAGTAATCGTTCTATGCTCGGTTTGTAATAAATAATTGCCACTGCTTTGTCATGTCATGTTTATTGAAACGCAACGCAATTGAACAAAACCTTAACAACAACTATATACACTCAGAGAACAAAAAAACAACACTAAAGTAAACAGGTTTGCCAACATTACAATACAAAACATACAACCGTTAACACCCTTCCTCAAACCTGTTTAAATTACAAAACCAAAAATCAATAAATTCTTAACGCTCTTAAATGGCTAACAAACAAATCTTTCTTAACAGGTTTCGTAAAAATATCTGCAGGATTTCCTATTGAATCAACATATCATAACACAACAGTACCACCTTGTGTTTTATCTTTAATGTAATGATGATGAACATCAATATGCATAGTAGGCTTCGAGTTTTCTGCATTCTTAGCAATATTAATACAACTAGTATTATCTTCATAAATAACAAAGTTTGGCTCTGTTACCTTAAATTCAGAAAGCAAATACTTTTAGCCAAACCCCTTCCGTTACTGCTTTACTTAAGGCCACATATTCAGCCTCTGCTTTCGAGTGACTAACACTACCTTGCTTCTTAGTAGACCAACAAATTACATTATCAAAAACTTTAAAAATAAAACCTCTAATTGATTTACGATCAATTATTTCTGAAGCAAAATCTGAATCAGCATATCCACAAAGAGACTTAGACATATAGTGCAAACCATACTCTACTGTACCACTTAAATAACTTAACACTCTCTGCAGTCCTATCCAGATTTTATCAGTGGGCTTCTCCTGATATCGACTCAACAGATTTACAGCAAACATAATATCTGGATGCACACTACACGCCAAATATAATAGAGTACCTACTAGTTCTCGTACAGGCCACTTTTTCTCACCTGTGTACTCGTCATCAATCTTAAAATTCTCTTCCATCGGGGTACCAATCGGGTTACACTCTTCCATATGAAACTTTCTTAAAACCATTCTCGTATACTGCTACTGACTGATCATCTCTCCTTTTTCATGATCCCACTAAATCTCGAAACCTAGAAACTTCCTGGGCGTACCTAATCTCTTCATTTTTAACTCTTCTAATAAGATACCACACAATTAGGTGATATCACACTTCCTTGAAGAGGCGATCAATAAATTATCAATGTACAACACTACATAAGTATATACTCCATTCTCTTTCCTTGTATAAAGACAACTATCGTGGTATGACTTCTTAAACTTCAACTTCACCATCAAAGACTCGAACACTTTATTCCAAGCCTTAGGTGCTGTCTTCAGACAATACAACGATTTCTTCAAGCTACGTACTTGTCCCTTCCTACACTTAAGACCCTTTGGTGGCTCCATGTAAACGGCATGATCCAATTTACCATTCAAAAATGCAGACTTTACATCCAACTGTTCCGTATGATACTTCCTGTGATTCACAACAGACAAGAACGTCCTAATAGTCGCCAACTTAACCACTGGTGCATACGTTTCCTCAGGATCAAAATTTCCTCGCTCCTTAAACCCTCTTGCAACTAACCTTGCCTTGTAAATCTTCTTTCCATTCTCATACTTCATCGTAAACACCCACTTCGTATCAACAGTCTCTGCATCTTCAGGTTTCCTGCACAACAACCAGACATCATTCTCTTTCATAGCATTCAGTTCTTCATTAATAGATTGACTCCATTCACTAGCTCCATTCACAAAGCTTCTTCATACGTCTGAGGGGCCTCAAAATCTACATGTCAAGCATACACCTCATAATCATCTAATCTTACAGGTGGTCTTCTATTCCTCTGACTTCTTCTCACACCATCCTCATTCTCTGGAACTTCTTTTTCTACTCCCTCATTATCACTAGCTCCTCTTTCAACTTCTATATCTTCTTCTTCATCTTCAGATACCATTCTAACCATTGTCTTCGCTTCACTTGAAACATTACTATCAACACTAACCATCTCATTGAACACAACATTTCTAGCCAAATAAATTCTCCTTCGTTTCTCTGACCAAATCTTATACCCTGTGTCCGTATATCCTATCATAATTCCGCACCACGACTTTCAGACCACTTTTCTCTGCATAAGTTCTCTGGAATCTTTACATACGCTTTATAACCAAAAACTCGTAAATTTCTCACATCTGGTACCTNGTATGACTTCTTAAACTTCAACTTCACCATCAAAGACTCGAACACTTTATTCCAAGCCTTAGGTGCTGTCTTCAGAAAATACAACGATTTCTTCAAGCTACGTACTTGTCCCTTCCTACACTTAAGACCCTTTGGTGGCTCCATGTAAACGGCATGATCCAATTTACCATTCAAAAATGCAGACTTTACATCCAACTGTTCCGTATGATACTTCCTCTCATTCACAACAGACAAGAACGTCCTAATAGTCGCCAACTTAACCACTGGTGCATACGTTTCCTCAGGATCAAAATTTCCTCGCTCCTTAAACCCTCTTGCAACTAACCTTGCCTTGTAAATCTTCTTTCCATTCTCATACTTCATCGTAAACACCCACTTCGTATCAACAGTCTCTGCATCTTCAGGTTTCCTGCACAACAACCAGACATCATTCTCTTTCATAGCATTCAGTTCTTCATTAATAGATTGACTCCATTCACTAGCTCCATTCACAAAGCTTCTTCATACGTCTGAGGGGCCTCAAAATCTACATGTCAAGCATACACCTCATAATCATCTAATCTTACAGGTGGTCTTCTATTCCTCTGACTTCTTCTCACACCATCCTCATTCTCTGGAACTTCTTTTTCTACTCCCTCATTATCACTAGCTCCTCTTTCAACTTCTATATCTTCTTCTTCATCTTCAGATACCATTCTAACCGTTGTCTTCGCTTCACTTGAAACATTACTATCAACACTAACCATCTCATTGAACACAACATTTCTAGCCAAATAAATTCTCCTTCGTTTCTCTGACCAAATCTTATACCCTGTGTCCGTATATCCTATCATAATTCAGCACCACGACTTTCAGACCACTTTCCTCTGCATAAGTTCTCTGGAATCTTTACATACGCTTTATAACCAAAAACTCGTAAATTTCTCACATCTGGTGCCTTACCATAAAACAACTCATATGGTGTTTTGACCTTATTTGCAGAAGTTGGGCTCCTATTTCTCAAATAATTAGCACAATACACTGCCTCACTCCATAACTCATATTTCACTTTACTCTCTTTCAACATAGAGCAAGCTGTATTCATCAAAGTCTCATTATATCTCTCTGCCACACCATTATGTTGTAAGGTATACGCTTCGGTGTACTGAATCTTAATACCAGACTCCTGACAAAAATTCTTCATCTCTTTACTTGTATATTCTCCACTATTATTACATTGTGACATCTTTATGCGACTACCAGTCAAATTCTCAATGCGTGCCTTATACTCTTTGAACACCTCAAATACATCACTTTTCCTTTCACTGACATAGACAGTACTAAAACGAGAAAAACCATCTGTAAAAGTCGCCACATAGTTTCCTCCATTCCGTCCCTGTGGACTATTCGCTACTGCCACATCAGAATGCACTGTTTCTAACACACTCCTGCTTCTCAATCATTTTTCATTAAAAGGAAATGCTCATTGTTTTGCTTTCAAACAAATATTACAAAATTTTACATTACAATTTTCATCAGTGCAATCAAAACCATCAACAACGTTACCATTTTTTATTTTCTTTAAAGTATAATCATTAAGATGGCGGTACCTTTTATGCCATGTGTTCATGCTTACTTTAATAGTACATAAATTCATCATTACACCAATTTCTTTGGCAACAGTACATAATACTTCCTACATTCCATTTGAATCCAGAACACCCACATAAAATGGATGACCCTTCCCATGAATAAATACGACTTCATTTCCACGAAATCTAACATCTGTACCAGCTTTAGCAAATTTTCTAACAGATAACAAATTAGCTCTAAGTTCAGGCCCATAATGTACATTCGTAAATTCTACTGTTACTTTATCTATACCCATTTGAAAAACACAATGAATTGTACCAACTTCATATGCAAGCATCTGTGCACCATCTTTTGTACAACCTACCGGTTCAGGTTTCTTTAATTTAACACTCTTATAAAACAAATCATTCCTATTTACACAATGATTATTTGCACCAGAGTCTACATACCATTTAATTTCTGCTTTAACAATTTCCATTTCAGCACGATAGCCCTAAGACTTTACTTTCTCATCAACATTGAAACTAGTTTGAGCCATACTTGCATTTATAAAATTTACACCTTTACCACCAGAATTATTATTCTCTAGATTACGAGAATTTCCAAAATTTCCACCATGATTACCCTATTCTTGGTGTTTCTTATAACATTTATCTTTAACGTGATCAATACCATTACAATTATAGCACCTCTTCTGATTCTGTGAATTATTACTCTTGCAGTAATAGCAATGTGTCCCATCTCGTTACACTTAAAACATTTAACATCACGTTTCACATAACCACTGGACTGTGCAGAAAACTGAGATGACTTTAAATTTAAATTCTCAACTGCCTGACACGCTTTTACAGTTGAAGCTGATTGATTACCACCTTCCCCCTCATCTACACTTCTATTACACTCAAGTACTAACTTTGACCGGACACATTCCATTGTCAACATCTTTTCACTAATTACATTGAAAACCTTGGTAATCACATCATAACTTTTTGGCAATGATAACAATAAATAACAATCTTTTCACCTGATGCATGCAGTTCTTTCACCAGCTTATCAAAGTATTCCAGATGTTTCATCACATCACCACCTTCTTCCAACTTGAGTTCCAGCAATTTTCGTTTGATCATCAGCTTACCAATAGCTCCTTTCCTTTCATATACACAAGACAAGTTCTCCAAAATTGACTTGGCTTTCACTGCTTCTTCTGCATAACTGATCTGCACGTCACTTAAACCACTGACAATAATAGCTTCAGCACGTTTATTCTTCTTACCCCATTCAGCATTAATAGGCTCCGGAACATCCAATTCAACCACATCAGACAAATCTTTTGCCTCCAAGATTGTCATAATTTGAAACTTCCATGTTTGAAAATTAAAATTCTTACCATCAAACACTGGAACAGCTACCTCCAGTTTTATGGATTCCATTTTGCATAAACCAACATGTGTAAGCTCCTTCAGTTCACAAACATTTCATTAAAAAGTTCGTGATTTTTCCATACATCATTACAAACCAGCATAACCTTCCTCTAAACCACGCTTTGCTACCATTTTTGATAATCATTCTCTGCTCGGTTTGTAATAAATAATTACCACTGCTTTGTCATCTCATCTTTATTAAAATGCAACGCAACTGAACAAAACCTTAATAACAACTATATACTTTTCGAGAACAAAAAACAACACTAAAGTAAACAGGTTTGCCAACATCACAATACAAAACATACAACAGTTACCACCAACAACTAAGTGAAAATTAATAAAATAACCACAAAGGAAAATGCAATTTAACGGATGGAAAATGAAGCCAACATCATGGCAGTTTGTAATATCTAAAAAAATATGTGTTTGAAATGCATTATCAAAAAACAAAAGATAGAGGTTTATGAGAGCAAATGAAAAAATGAACGGATTATGATTATCAACAGTGGAGCTTTTTTTCTATGTTACTTATTTCAGTGTAGGGACTATANTGAAAAAATGAACGGATTATGATTATCAACAGTGGAGCTTTTTTTCTATGTTACTTATTTCAGTGTAGGGACTATAAAATTATATGTGTGCAGTTTAAAATACAAGGGGTTATTAAATACTAATTTGTTCTCAAAATATGAATTTAAGTCTTTTGAGTCATTGTGAGTCATGGGTGAGTAATAAATTAAGACAGTTGTCACAGATCCTGCTTTTCATGCTTACCAGCATTCTTATAACAATTATTGCATTTTAAGGTAGGAGAATATCTTTAAAACTTCAGTATGACCAAAAATTAATGGTAGTTGTTGAAATACTGGGATACATCATGACAATCATAAACTGACAAACTTGAAAAAAAATATAAATAAATTACTTATGTAAAGGCCAGCAGATTGTACAACTTACAATGGAGAATTGAAGGTGTCTAGTACATAGTATAATTGTTCCTTAATGTAAGTCTGGTGAATTCTTAGGGGTTGTATGCTTGTAGATAGCAGCCAATATAGGGTAGTCCTTNTTGTTCCTTAATGTAAGTCTGGTGAATTCTTAGGGGTTGTATGCTTGTAGATAGCAGCCAATATAGGGTAGTCCTTATTAATTACCTATGTTATTGCAACAATGGTGCTCAAAAACCTGTTTCGTTACACTGTTTTCAATTCTGGTCTTCCTTCTGTTTTGCACTAAACACTCATGTTGCAGTTTGTTGCATATCTCTTGGTGCCATTAAAATATTTTTACAGCAGTTATTGTATTGCCTACTCCCAACTGAAGCTGGCTTGCTTCAACTCTTCTCGCTGCATATCTGAAGCACATTGACATTACGGCTTTGTAAGGCCATTACTGGCCTTTACAGCCAGTTGTTTCGTGGCTTTACGTTGATTCAGTTGTCATAACTGCAGCTTAATACTTTGCATACAAATTTTTCCAACACAGTATGACATAACTGTAATGTTTTCATTGGCTATTCCTTATTTTTTTTTTAGCAAAATTTAGAGGAGAAATACGCAGGGGTGTTCACCACCCCCTAACACTATAACTCAAACAACCACCCCTTCCCACCCTTCCCAGACATGCATGCGGTGAACTTGCCACCTCCCCTCTTTTTCTAAGNGACTCAAACAACCACCCCTTCCCACCCTTCCCAGACATGCATGCGGTGAACTTGCCACCTCCCCTCTTTTTCTAAGCGTGCACGCAAAATCACACGCACCACAAACTGTCAACAAAATGTTAATAATAAGAAACTGGAATAAAAGTGTTTTAATCAAAAAATTAAAATAAAAGGCAAGGAAAAAATGCTGATAGTGAAATAATAAGTAAAACTAATCTGTGTCGCTTAGAAAATGCATTTTTTTTTTAAATTTTTGGTTGTGTACTTTTTTATTTTCATGGTTATAACTACTGACAGAATCATTTTTCTTTTTTTTTAAAGACTCCGTAAATAAACATAGCTGAACAGTAATTACATAAAACACTTAAATAATAAGAGAAAAACATTTCAAAATGATCAAAGCTTTTTTTCAGCAAGTCCTGGAAAAAAAGTGGGGTAGTTATTTTGCACCTGAGTACTTATAGCTGAACATATTAATAAACATGCCTTCACAATTTTCCACCTGATCTATTTAGTCCTGCAAAATCTTTATTACGCAATTTAAGGGTTGTAGCTGACACCATCATTTTACTTAATTTTTGTAATCTTGTACCTTACATATCAATTATTTTTTGTTTTGTAGTCACATATTTTTACATTTCTCTGACAACTTGTTATGCCTAATAATACCTTTGCACATTAACATTTGCGTTATTAAAAGTTTAAGTTTCTTACACAGGATAACTTTAATAGTGGATTTGCACGAGTAGGAGCTGCTTCCACATAAGAAATACATTCATACCTTTTCTGACAAACACTTAAGAGCATAAATTTAGTTTATGCATAAGATCCTAAACTCTTACTTCAACAATGAAGGTTTTGTGCGAAACAGGGTAGTAAGAAGTGTGGAGTATCTAAAATTATGTTACTCAACAAACTGGAAACTATCTGTCTATGAGAAACAAGTACAACACTAAAGAAAACAATCATTGAAAAATAATTGTAATTCCAAGCATAGTTTTTCTGTAAAAAAAGCTCTTACTCAGTCATCATTTACTCCACTCAACATGGAAAAGCTGAAAAAAATTTTTTAATCTGTACTTAAAACAACTTTCTACAACACATTGAGTAACCTTATATCACCTTGAATTTCGCGCCATCCTAAAATAATGGCGCCAGAAATTAGTTTTTTTTTTGTAGCTGTCATGCTTAGTATGTTTTTTGAGTAAAAAATATTACAAAAATTATTTTTCAAAAATTTTATACAAAACAGTTTATATCAATTTTTATTCTACAATTTACCATTTAGGAGCTACAGTAATAACTAATTTCACAATTTTGTTTCACATCTTTTGATTACAACAAAACACAAAGAAACATTTTGAAATTGCAGCTTATTTCTTTATTCTGTTTGAAAGCTTTAGTTCTACTGTGTTGTCAAAGTAGGATATAAAAAACAAATTTAATATGTAATGAGTAATGTTAAATGTATTATCCAATGAAAATCTTATAAAATTTTATAGAAAACGGACAACTAAACGGTATTCCAATAAGATTTGAAAATTTTCGGATGCGTGATAAGTCTACAGAGACAAATGCATGATGATTCACTACAATATTCACAGATCACTGGGCTAAGTGCCAGCTTCTCTACAACTAAATGTCCTCTTCATGCAACTTTTAAAGGCATTTATATGAAATTATCTGACATCCAGTGGGTGAAAGTATTTTATCTTTTTGAATAGTAAGTGGCTAGTCCATTTAGAGCGACTTTACAGCTTTAGCCTGTTAACAGTTGATTACCATTTATTTCTGAACTTGATGAAATGCTCAGAAAAAATTATATTGGAGAGCAGCATCTATCTGAAAGAAAGAAGACATACTGAAATTAATTTAGCTCGGTGATTTTGCAAAATAGTTATACCTTAGCAGCTCTGGTAGAAATTCATTCTCACTATCATTGCATAGTTGAAATACATATTTCCCGCCACCCTTAGTAATCTTCAGCATCTTCAGAAACAAAGCAGCTTCTGGCAAAAATTCCTGAGGTCTGAAGAAAATATGTACTTCAACTTAACGGGGGCAACAAGAATGGATTTCTTTCATAGCTGAGGTATCAGTTTTTTTTTGTGAAATCACTGAGAAAAATATATATTTTAATCTTGCTTCTTTTCCTCAAATATAAATTGATATTTGATATCTTTGTTGTCAAACATATTGCCAAGTTCAGAAATTGATGAGGAATTAGTACAGTGATATCTCAATACAAGGTACACTAAGGAACTTCAATTTTATCCTCAATACTGAAAAGTGCTTTATACTGAACAAATTTGTGACACTATCAAATCTGCCGGGGATTTTAAATATGCACTTTAAAGTGAAAAATACTTTAAAGTACCATAAAGTCATTGTGCATGGATTGTTTCCTGATTCTCTCAAATAAAACACTNCTAGGGTTGTCAGGTTTCTCACATTTTACGGGTTTGCCCTTACTTTACCCACATTTTCTCATCTCCCGTCTCACATATTTGGTATAGTTTTCTCCAGTATTTCAAAAATTTTTACTTAGTTATTTATATTTTTTCATTTATTGCATTTTTCACTAATTTTTTTTTTTAAACTATGGTTCCAGAGTTACAATCAATATTTCCAGTTTATTTACTGTCAATTATTTCTGTGTTTCATGCTGGCATTGGCAAGCTTGAAACTCCAGTGAAAAAGAACTTCTATTTTTGATTAGATGTTGCTAAATATTAAACCATTTGCCAATAATCCAACAATTCTTTTTTTAATGCATAAAAGTTTTTGAATAAATGTAAAGCCAGTGCTTTAAGATTTATTTTAAATTCCTTTTGTCTACAGTTTATTAGACATGCTCCTAATGGTAAAAATATTAAATGTTGATAATGCAGTCGTGGGACGATATTGGCAGTAGTTTCCAAAATCTCCTTTTTCTTCAGTTTTAAAATCTGGACGAAAGTAGTTAGTGATTTATGAACTGGTTTTCTTTGATTACAACATTGACCTAAAACAAGAGGAATGTTATGATCCTGTTGATGTGCAGTTTGAGAATTTTGCTCTGTACTTACATAACAAACCCTCTCCTCTGTAAAAAAAATGGAAAAAAATATTAAAACAGTATACTGTTATTTTCTTTCCTACGAAGATTTGTTGATAATTTATAAACTATGTTCCATCCCTTTCTTATTGTTACAGTTTTATCCTATGAGCATAATGTATTACTATAGGTGATTTAAAATAAAATAAAAACTTAAACTGCTACTTGATCAATTTCAAAATTTCCACCTTGAGAACTGATGTTATGAAAAGATGTGTAAAAAAATTATGGCTTTACCCCCACAGCACAGTGGTTCCTTGAAGGAAACCTTGTAATGATGCAGTTGTAATAATTATCAGAATATTTGGTTAATTTTCTTTGTTTTGCGAGGCTTTGTAATATTTTATCAGGATTCGAAGTTATGGCAGTGATAGTATGTTTATCGGTCATACATTTGCCTTTTCAGAAANTATGTTTATCGGTCATACATTTGCCTTTTCAGAAATCTTAGTTTTTGTTTGGGTCAGCATTTGTAGATAGAAGATTTCCAACTTCAGTAGACATTAGATTGTTCTAGAACATTGATTATTTTATACTACGACGCAGTTCGGCATGGCGTGGAGAAGGTTGCGATGGGGGTCGCACAAGCTTTCGAAGGAATTCTGGCCCACGCCATGTCCTTATTTGGTCATGTTTTTGGCACCCTGGGGGGAGGAGTGGGGGTGCGCATGGGGCGACTTTAACCCTGAGTGCCTACCGTCCAAAAAACAGTAGACAACCAGCTCCTGGAGAGGACACATCGAGCATGGCAAATATCCTCCACACTGCCAAACTTTATCTTGCTAAATTATTTCTCCACTAGTGTGAGAGGTCGCGGGGGTGCCAGAAGGGAACTGATGTCCATCCTGCCTTTGGAATGTCCTCTTGCGGTGCAAGTTTTGAATAACGTGAATAATACATAAACCACTGTGGCGCTGCTCTTTACTTGTTTGTCTGATGAAACTGACTGTTCGGGACTCTGCATATCTGAAGCTTGTGTGTGAGCTGTTTCTTTTGAATATTAAATTACATTACAGAAACTAAACCGAGACTTAACTTTATTATTTGCCGCCTTTTAAGTTTCATGTGTCTACCGGTTGAGCAAATCCGAGCTGTAATTTCCAGTTGCCAATTCTGACGACTGCGACGTTACAACCTTTCATTGCAAGACATTTTCTGAAGATTAATATTTGCAATAAATAGGTTCCTTAAGATGCGTATTAAGCAAGATAATATAAAACATAGTTTTGTCACAATTTTTCACGTATAGTTGCCGATTCTAGGGTGATAGAAAGATGTAAAATAAGGAAGTTTTAGAAGGCAGTTTTAATTACTGAATAAAATTTTTTCCAACTTTCTTTGAATTTTTCCTTATTAGACTGTTTTACCAGCCTTACTACTTGGTCTTCATAACATGTCTGCAAAGTTATGTAAGTGATCTAGAAGTAGAGAAGAGGATGGGGCAAGAAGACCCAATCGCGTGCAGAATGGGATGAGACAATATTTTCTCTATATAGCCTTTCTCCCCCCAATTCCCTGTTTTACAACTAACAATTTATTTCTTGTTCCTCTCATTATAGTCACTTTTTTTTGTGTTCCAAATACAAAACAAATTTTTGAAAACAACCTTTCACCCCCCGTCCACTTCTAAAAATCTATGATGCAGTTTGCATCATGGATTCCCTCTTGTGGGCACCCCTGAATTACAGTAGAAAGTCTGAGGCATTTCATGAACAAACAGTGAAAGGGCGCCTTATGCCTTTGTACAAAGAGAGCTAGTAAACTTTTCAGCAGAATTTGCAATAAATGCAACTTTCATCTAATATTTTTGTATAAAAAAAACCATAATCATCATCATCATCATCATCATCATCATAATTCGCCACTGTTTTCAGTTTCTGATAATGTTCACCTAGGAACTAAATCCTNCAGTTGATTTTCTAGGGCTTTGCAGGCAGAAGTATATTTCTGTAGGCGGGTAAAAGCATTGCTAGCCTTGGTGGTTCATTGGCCCTGGCGGGCATGGGCGACAGTGGTAGTGGAACCTCCTCGAGCAGGACTGACTTTAGTGTTTGCCAGGAAAGGCTCCAATAGGTTACATTTTTTTCCTGCAGAATTTTTTCTAACCTACCTTAAATCTATAAGGTTAGACAGAGGTCCAAGGCAGGGGATGGAACCTAAGTGCATCTCAGGGAGGAGCCTCAAATGCCTAAGCATGCAGGAATATTCATGTCTATAGGACACGTGTATCACTGCATTTCTGGGATTGGGCAAACATGACCAGAATTGGAGCCATGGTTACCTCCAATGCTAACTTATAACCTGAGCTACAAAGAGAGGGCGAAAAACCAGCATAAACACCAGAAAAACTCTTCGACAGAAAATAATGGCAAAATAACATGTCATTTATGAAGTAGAAGAAAGAGTTTTATTAGCAAAGACGATGGGAAAGGGTAAACTTTTTTAAAAAGGTGTTTGAAACACTAGATGAGTAAGGTTAGTAGTTTGTTTTGGTCGCTCTGGTCTTGTTTAGTAACCAGCGCTATGAGAGTTACCACACCCCAGGGTAGGAGGGGGAGGGGAAGGGTGTATGTAACTGAGTACATCCTCTCTTGTGTCCTCAGTAGACAAGTGAAACAGAAAAAGGAGACAAAAGGGTAATGAGGTGGAAATTTCTTAGGCATACAGCTTGCCATGGACATAGATGTATAGCGCCACATCAGAGAGTGCTGTTGCAGTACCTGGTCACTCAGGAAAGGCAATAGACCTCATTTATGGGAATCATTGCACGGCAGGCAACCTCATCACAGCACGACTGTTTGACAGTGCTCCTTGCCTGGTGCTAGTGGCACTGTGCCACTCCTGATGAGGCTGTATCTATAACTGATGGTGAAGCTCTTGAAGGAGGTGAGATTATAGTAGGTGTGATAGGTGGAGAATGGTGGGTGGCTCTTCTGGTAATGGCTACACTGTGTGCAGTAGCCAGTGTGTTATGATGGTGGTGGTGGTGTTAGCTGTCAAACCTGGAACGTGACCTTCCTTCATTGAATAGTTCATGAAAGAAAGGGCAGTGTTGCAGAAGGCTAGAAGAAAATGAGGGCAATCCAGAACTGCAGCAAGAGAGGGGTCAACTGCAAGTTAAATCTAGTAGTGGGCAACAGAGTTAACAGAAAGTGCATTCCAAAACTGTTTAAGACAAACTGGAGAGAATGAAAGGTTGTGGTGCATCTTAATCACTGATGCCTATCTTTCTTCACTCAGATAGGGTATTGGATAGTAGCAGCATTATGGAGGCCGGCAACTTGCAGTCATGCTTGGCTTGACATGGGTAACCAGCATATTAAACCTACATCAGCATAACAACATACTGGCTCTCCCTCCTTCAGTAAGATGGTGGCTCAGATGCAAACATGCAGATGATTCAGCTGGAATGGTGGTTTACTGACTGCCCATCTCTAAGTGAAGATTTGAAATGGCCCCGTCCTGGGGACTGTGCCACTGATTGCCATTGGTGACATTGAACATTAAGAAGAGGCAGTTGCAGACCACTACACCACCATGGCCCCTTCCTATTTTGGAGAAATGTGTGATCATCCATAGAGGAGTGTGGGTGGCGGCAACTACTATAGTGGAATGTATGGTTCTGGGGCAAGGGGGGCAAGAATGATAACGGCTTTGGTTATCATCAGCAGATGTGAAGATGTCAGTGTATCAAAAAAAGCATCCAATGTGAGTCTCAGCCAATTGTGGGGTGCATGGTAGATATAATCTCTTGATTTGGCACAGCAATAGCAAATATCCTGTGGTGGTGACATTGAACTTACNGGGGTGCATGGTAGATATAATCTCTTGATTTGGCACAGCAATAGCAAATATCCTGTGGTGGTGACATTGAACTTACTGTTTATCTTACCCTGGCATGTTCCTTGCTTTATAAGAGGGAGAGCTGTTGGGATGGAAGGATCAAATTGAACAGAGAGGAAGGTAACATTGAAGAGGTAATTGAATTGTGCGAGTTTGAAGAGTGAAATTGTAGATACTCTGGATGATGGAGCAATCGGTTCCCTCTGTGGCTAAATATTCTACTCTACAAGAGTTCATCAAAGGGAAAAATGATTAAGTGTTCTCATAGACTGTAGAGAAAGTGATATGAAGTAAGTTCAGTTATGGAACCTCTCAGGCAAAAGCTTGCTTTAGAGAAAAAGCTATGAATTCCAGTCATGATAAATCTGCCTGACAAGAACTAACTGCAGAGAAACAGTGGCAAGGCACATTCATGAAAAATCTATCAGGCAACAGCCCACTTGCATAAGCTGATGAGCGTTGAAGATAGGTGATCACAGTAAGGAGGTTATTCAGGGAAAAACATCCAAAAAAAGCTGACTTTGGCCAGAATAATAACAGATGCGTGAGTCAAACCTAATAACTAATTTTGTCTATATTGTGCATAGTGCACATCTGTGTTTAGTTTCTGTTAGTGGGAAGAAAATATTTACAAATGCACGGGGCAGTCAGTTTTTTGAAGAGTAGTGGGATTAAAAATTGTGTGGTGAGCTTTAAAATTGTGTAGATTAACTCAAAATTAATTTAATTAAATTTGTCAAAGATGAGAGTATAATTACTCTAAACTTACAAAATATTTAGTAGTAACAACAAAATAAAATTTATCTCGACCAGAATTTCTAATGAACCTTGATTTGAGAAAAATATCTGTCATTGTCACTATGACAAAATTTTTAAAGTAGTACCTACTCAAGCACTCAGTTTGTAGTAGTGGTAAAAACACATTTGTTATGCCAGTGGAAAAAAGTTAAATCTAAAAACTGAAATGTAAAATTCTGATGCATGCTAGGAGTTCAATCACAAACCTATGACGTCCACTCAGCAAAAAAATATACGTTTTTTTTAAAAATGGTCTTGAGTTAAAATTGTACATGTTGGCTTTAAAGTTTTGTTAAATATGGTCTGTCTGTAAAAATGTGATTGACAGTTGAATGTGTTGGTGAAAATTTGAGTTTAGATTGATTCACCTCCTCATTGTATACAAGGAAATCAACAATGACATAGCATATTGAAGAGTATTTGACTNGAGTTTAGATTGATTCACCTCCTCATTGTATACAAGGAAATCAACAATGACATAGCATATTGAAGAGTATTTGACTGGTGAGGAGGAGAAATATAATTTTTGACAGTCTTTGTAAATAAGTTAATATGGCATAAGATGTAGTTTGTAAAAAAATTGAGACATTCAGTTTATTAGTCATATTTTAATGTAAGTACACAGTATATAGTATCATAATTCATTTTCAGTGACGTGGATATTATGTATACAATAATTATTTCTTACCTCATCGTTGTACAGAAAGATTCTTCCCATGTAGACATGTGTATAATAGGATTCTTACTTTCATGTGATGAGACCTGAAATGAAAATTAAAAATGTGTATTTTACTATGATTTGTTTTATCCTCGAAAATAATGTAAATTAAATAATTTTAGACATTCATACTAAGGTGGTTTATTGGAAGGATATGCAAGGTCCCATTCTTTGAGAAAACTTATGGTTAATTATTCATTGTTTCCTCTCAGAACAAGAAAAATATTTTCCCCATATTTTTAGGAAAGCATAAGGGTTCATCAGAGTATGCTACTTTTTATCCATTGGTACTAGCAAGTATCAGCTGGTAAATGTAAACAGAATAAAATAGAATATGTTTTCAATAAATACGAAAAAGAGTATCCTACCCTACCTAGCCTACCAACTGCAGTCAGAATATTAAAACATGAGTCATTTGTTTTCAGTGTGGGGTTATGGAAAATTGAAAAAATGCAAAACATGTAGTTGTATAATGTTTCTGAAGTTAATTCTTATACTGCTTCAGGAATTTTGCCTCTAAATACACATAAAAATACAATTCACATTATAGTTTTTTTATATTCAATAATTTGTTTATCATGTTATACATATTTCCAGTGGCTCTTATATATAGCAATCATTTGTACGTGGTTTTAATGGCTACATAATTTACTGAATGCTCTTAAATATGTACACCTACTGAATGAAAGTCATAGAATGTTTCATTGTGTAGCACAGGGAATAAATGGTTTGGGGATAATGTGTCTGCAGCTGAAGTTATGGTGATACAATAACTTATCATTGGGTTGGNGGGGTGCATGGTAGATATAATCTCTTGATTTGGCACAGCAATAGCAAATATCCTGTGGTGGTGACATTGAACTTACAGTTTATCTTACCCTGGCCATGTTCCTTGCTTTATACGAGGGAGAGCTGTTGGGATGAGGGATCAAATTGAACAGAGAGGAAGGTAACATTGAAGAGGTAATTGAATTGTGTGAGTTTGAAGAGTGAAATTGTAGATACTCTGGATGATGGAGCAATCGGTTCCCTCTGTGGCTAAATATTCTACTCTACAAGAGTTCATCAAACGGAAAAATGATTAAGTGTTCTCATAGACTGTAGAGAAAGTGATATGAAGTAAGTTCAGTTATGGAACCTCTCAGGCAAAAGCTTGCTTTAGAGAAAAAGCTATGAATTCCAGTCATGATAAATCTGCCTGGCAAGAACTAACTGCAGAGAAACAGTGGCAAGGCACATTCATGAAAAATCTATCAGGTAACAGCCCACTTGCATAAGCTGATGAGCGCTGAAGATAGGTGATCAGAGTAAGGAGGTTATTCAGGGAAAAACATCCAAAAAAAAAGCTGACTTTGGCCTGAATAATAACAGATGCGTGAGTCAAACCTAATAACTAATTTTGTCTATATTGTGCATAGTGCACATCTGTGTTTAGTTTCTGTTAGTGGGAAGAAAATATTTACAAATGCACGGGGCAGTCAGTTTTTTGAAGAGTAGTGCGATTAAAAATTGTGTGGTGAGCTTTAAAATGGTGTAGATTAACTCAAAATTAATTAAATTAAATTTGTCAAAGATGAGAGTATAATTACTCTAAACTTACAAAATATTTAGTAGTAACAACAAAATAAAATTTATCTCGACCAGAATTTCTAATGAACCTTGATTTGAGAAAAATATCTGTCATTGTCACTATGACTATCAAATATTCATGTTACCTAGATACAGTGCGGTTTTTTATTGATGACAAAATTTTTAAAGTAGTACCTACTCAAGCACTCAGTTTGTAGTAGTGATAAAAACACATTTGTTATGCCAGTGGAAAAAAGTTAAATCTAAAAACTGAAATGTAAAATTCTGATGCATGCTAGGAGTTCAATCACAAACCTATGACGTCCACTCAGCAAAAAAATATACGTTTTTTTTAAAAATGGTCTTGAGTTAAAATTGTACATGTTGGCTTTAAAGTTTTGTTAAATATGGTCTGTCTGTAAAAATGTGATTGACAGTTGAATGTGTTGGTGAAAATTTGAGTTTAGATTGATTCACCTCCTCATTGTATACAAGGAAATCAACAATGACATAGCATATTGAAGAGTATTTGACTAGTGAGGAGGAGAAATATAATTTTTGACAGTCTTTGTAAAAAAGTTAATATGGCATAAGATGTAGTTTGTAAAAAAATTGAGACATTCAGTTTATTAGTCATATTTTAATGTAAGTACACAGTATATAGTATCATAATTCATTTTCAGTGACGTGGATATTATGTATACAATAATTATTTCTTACCTCATCGTTGTACAGAAAGATTCTTCCCATGTAGACATGTGTATAATAGGATTCTTACTTTCATGTGATGAGACCTGAAATGAAAATTAAAAATGTGTATTTTACTATGATTTGTTTTATCCTCGAAAATAATGTAAATTAAATAATTTTAGACATTCATACTAAGGTGGTTTATTGGAAGGATATGCAAGGTCCCATTCTTTGAGAAAACTTATGGTTAGTTATTCATTGTTTCCTCTCAGAACAAGAAAAAATATTTTCCCCATATTTTTAGGAAAGCATAAGGGTTCATCAGAGTATGCTACTTTTTATCCATTGGTACTAGCAAGTATCAGCTGGTAAATGTAAACAGAATAAAATAGAATATGTTTTCAATAAATACGAAAAAGAGTATCCTACCCTACCTAGCCTACCAACTGCAGTCAGAATATTAAAACATGAGTCATTTGTTTTCAGTGTGGGGTTATGGAAAATTGAAAAAATGCAAAACATGTAGTTGTATAATGTTTCTGAAGTTAATTCTTATACTGCTTCAGGACTTTTGCCTCTAAATACACATATAAATACAATTCACATTATAGTTTTTTTATATTCAATAATTTGTTTATCATGTTGTACATATTTCCAGTGGCTCTTATATATAGCAATCATTTGTACGTGGTTTTAATGGCTACATAATTTACTGAATGCTCTTAAATATGTACACCTACTGAATGAAAGTCATAGAATGTTTCATTGTGTAGCTCAGGGAATAAATGGTTTGGGGATAATGTGTCTGCAGCTGAAGTTATGGTGATACAATAACTTATCATTGGGTTGGAGTAAAATATTTTATCAGTGAAAACAATCATAATTAATCGCCAATATTTTAATTTTGAATCAAACATGTAGCAGAAAGCTTTGTGCAGCATTAACTGTATAAAGTTTTTCCAGCATACATAAAATTCCACCCCTAATTTGTTGGTTTCTTGATTATGCAACTGGAAATATTCACTCTCAGGCACGTACTGTAGTGTACAATGACTGCAGGTAGAAATATAGTGGAGTGGGCACGTCACCATCTATGCACGGTTTTCAGTAGCATGGTCATTTCTATGAAAACACATCCAATATGCCATCAGAATGTTTCCCACATTTGCCACTGTTATCAAATGAAAAGGCTTCTGTGATGTGAAGCTTGCTTGTAACCCTTGTGTTTCTGTGTTCTCTAATGCCAGTGGTCTGTTGTAATCGCTGCGCCATCTGCCGAAATGTCGCCACTATTAAACATCTTCTATTGGGACACTGCTGTTTGAGTGACATCTAGGGCTACCAGCTTTTTCACATTTGCCAAAAGGAACACTTCCGACTACGCAACACATGACATCTGGCTCCAAATAAATGAGCAAGGGAAATTGTAATTGAAAATAACAGTTTTTAACATTATATTTCATATGCAAGTCAGTATTATACATTATAGTCCATTCACTGTTACTTCACACGCTTCTGAAGCCATGCTAAAGTTATACTTCTAAGATATTCTTCCGCCTCATGAAAACAAAGCTTAACAGAGTCTAAAAAATTACACCAAAGGGACAATGAACTGCATTCGTGCACACTCGGTGTAATAATATTATGCATGAGAACTATTTTTCATTAGTCACTGTCAACACACCTGCTTTTTCACTGTGCTCAATTATAAAGGAAATATTATAATTTATAAATAAAACATAAATAAAATTCAAATTTAACCAAAAAATAGGGTACTTTTATGTTAACAGAAGTAAAAGAAGCTTGTGGGGCATGTCATATTTATGAAACAACCCAACACATAGATAGGGTGATTTTTCAAAGGTTTGATTCAAAAAGTGTGAAGATACTACAAATAAACCATAGACAACATTTTCTCTGAACATATACGGTCTGAGTATAAAGGAATACCCCAACTTTGAAGGTCTATTATATCAAAACCAAACAACCTACAACCTTGATTGATCAATCAAATGAACCGTGGAACCGTGAAGTTTGTTTACCATACATTCATAAATGTTCAATGTGACCACCATGAACGGCCCAAACAATATCTACGTAATAATCAAACATTTATGAATTTATGGTAAACAAATCTCGCGGTTTCACGGTTTTTTTGATTGGCCAATCAAGGTTGTAGGTTGTTTGGTTTTTATATTATAGACCTTCAATGTTGGGGTATTCATTTATACTCATCCTGTACAACAACAAAATATTAGTTTCAGCTATAATCATAATTCAGTGTGATTTGAGTACCTGATTTATATTGGGTCTAAAACATGACATGAAACACACACTGAAAGAAAATATATTGTACACATCTCGGCAAGCACTACTTCCACGAAAGTACTTTATGAATGCCACCTGTTGGCATCAGTTGTTACTATCTGTGGCCATTGAGTTAGAGCATCAAAGTAAACATATCTGTAATCTCAAAAGTGGTAAATTACTGACACCCTGTTTATTAATTTTCAGTTTATTTTAGAAGAAGTCTCGAGTTATGGGATAGATAACATCTCATCCTGTGTACATATGGGATAATTCTTTCAGCCTCAGGATACAGGAAATATGGTACAATATGGGACAGTTGGCAACCCTGGTTGCTCTCCGCAAATGCTGTTCTTCACAGTTACTCCATTGTCTTTGGCTTCTAAATGTGAACAAATTAAATGTTCACGACCGTCATGTACTGCCATTTCTGCAAAAAATATGTCTATAATCCATTCACGGTATCTTTGATACTTTTGAAAAGAACCTTTGAAAAATCACCCTAGGAGTTACATGTTCAATTGGTTATAAAAAAATTGTATATAGAAAAAGGTTTTGTCTTGCCTTTAGCACTGAAGCACTATATAAATTGGTTGTTTTAAGTTTTAAGTATATATTTTGAATAAATTATAATAATTTGTTAAAAGTCCGTACAAATTAACAACGGATTTTGAAGGGACATGGTTATAGCTGAAAAGAAAAAGTTCGTAGGTTAAATATTAATATGTATAAATTTAATGCCGTAATTGTAAAGTCAATATTGCTAAACTATATATTTACATTTTTACGTAGCACTCATGGGTAAAGATTTCACTGTTATTAATTTAAATTAAATAAATTTCAGTGTCTGTCCAGCGGACTCGTCCGTTTGGGCACGTTTTTTTTTCAGAAGAATAACCACCCCATATTGGATATTGGAGACGCTGAATTGTGGTTATAAAACTAACGTAACACATTCTTTCTACTTATAAGATAATTCTAGGTTAAGACGTAATTTTAGTATTAGTGTTGTTATTTCCGCAGTTTATCTTTGTAAGTTGTAAATAAACGTGCAAAATATAGAAAGGCATTTGAATATTTCCGTTACGTAATTCCCTTCGCAATCCTTAACAGAAAAATATATTTTAAAAGAATGAAAAGGAATCGATTTTTGGTCAATAACTGATAATCGATAATTTTCGAAAGCTTTTTGTGGAGCGTAAGAGATAGCAGCACATTAGCGTTGGCTTACACGTATTTCTCTTATATCGTCTTTGCGCCGCACGTAGTGTTTTGATGTTGTGGCAGTGAAGTGAGTTTCTTGACGGAAAAGCGATGTACATACACCGCAGGTTTAAAAATGAAAGTGATTTTGTTCGCTGAAGAGTTTGGAAATCGAGCCGCGGGCCGTGAATTCGTAGTAAATGAAACGTTAGTGCGGGGCTGGAGGAATTTTTCTCACTTATAAGTCGCACCCCAAGTTTTCAATAAATTTTTTTTTAAATAAAATGTGCCACTTATATGCGATAAAATACGGTACCATTTATCACAGTGAAATCTTTAACCTGAGTGCTACTTCCAAAAGTTTATTATGTAAAATTTAACTTTTTCCTTACACCAAATATGTAAATAAATCTTAATATAATAAGTAAACTTTAATTAAATTATATAATTAACAGTTCCGATATATACTTCAATCTACCTTTTTGTATGTATTACAATATTTTGCTAAATTGATTAGCATTTTTTAGACATTTGGAGAATTTTATTAAAGTATATGACAGTTAAGATTACATGGCATTGTTTCTCTTCAAAAATAAATTTTGGTAGTTCCCACATGGACACTGTTAACAAAATATTTGACAGTTCCCACATGGCACTGTTTGTTTACAAAACATTTGACAGGTGTCACATGGCAATGTTTTGTTTACATACTGCAGAAGGATACATAATCGGCTCCCTGAAAGTAGATCTTTAGCAGGGCTTCAGAAAATCTTGAAGTTACCATGAATACATTATACATGCAATATTTGTGTACTGTTTATTGTGTCTGTCCCTGAAGTTTTCCACTGCCAAATCAAAGGATTCAGCAATAGGGGTGTGATTTGATATGGGTTGGAGTTAAGCAAATTTTCACATAAAATGAAATTCATTGCTACATGAATTTTAAAATTAAATACTTTTGGCTGGGATGTTTTTATTATAATTGGTAAAATATTTTACATTAGTCCACTGTCCAGGTCCTGTAATATAATTACTTTATTTAAAAATGTGTTCTCACAATTTGCTTATTAGCTATTCTTTATCACTTTCAGTCTGTGCATGGCAATTTCCCATGAAGCAAAAAAAATGAGAACAGAACACAATGGGAAATATACTATAAAAAAGTCTATAAAATTGAGAAATGGTTACACATTGGGTGTCTAAGAACGTATCAGCACTCTGTGATAATAGCATTCTTTAGTGAATTGAAATATGACAACAAAGGGACAGTTAGAGCTTAGTTCTACTAAAAAAAAAAACTGGTATTCATTGGAAAACCTGTAAAAATATACAGTAGGCCTATACAGAATGACTGAGGATATCTATAACTGACCACAGCTCTGAGGATGTTTCAAGTCAGTTAGGAAGTTAACATATGAATAAACTAATAAGGAAATTATAGATGCCCTGAACAAAAAAGAGAAGAGAGTTAAAATTATGCTCTGATTTGTATTTTTTTGTTTGAACTATGATGGTAAAAGTTATAATTTCCTAAACTAAGTTCACGTCACTATCATCTTTATAAAGCATAAAAGTGTTTATTTCCCAATTTTTCATCATACATGTCTGTNCATCTTTATAAAGCATAAAAGTGTTTATTTCCCAATTTTTCATCATACATGTCTGTGAGAAACTCTTTTTCCCAAAACCCAGTTTTTTTTAAATTTCGTTATCTGCATTATCCTAGGCCATTGTTTTTTTTTTAAATTGTATATGGAAATTAGTCAGTGCTTATAACTTGCACATATGTTTCATAATGGTAGAACAAAACTTTATGAATAATTTTTATTCCAAAACAAAATATAAATGATAATTTCAAAATGCATCCAAAAAAGGTTTGTTTTATTTATGCAGGCACTCTGGTTGTAAGATGAAAATAAAAATTAAGTAAGGATTACCTAAACTTAGGGCACTACATTCATTATATTTATACAAAAAATGTGGCAGTTCATAATGGCCTGAGTGGCTGCTAGTCTAAATTTTATTTGATTTATGAGCACTTTTTTTATAACTAAATGTACACATGTTTTACATTTTTTCCTTGCCATGTGATGCAGTATTCACTGTCAAACTTTTGTGGATTATTATACAATATTTTAATTATATGGGTTGCTCACGGTAAAGTGAGCACATTTGAAATCTACTATTGAAAAAAATCGCTGCATGTTATCTCCATATGTGCTACAGTATATGCAGACATTCAGTTAAGTTGGTAGTGAATTAAGTAAAGCATTTCTAATTCTTGTCATTGTACTGTGAGTGTATTGGACTGATGCATAAATAAAGTCATTAGGCCCCTGGAAATGTAAATATTACATATGGTGGAAGGATAACAAATGAGGAGGAAAGTAAATCTTAAGCAAGGCTTTCAAAAGTCCTCAATTAACCATGAACAGCCTATATCAAATCTTTGAATGCCTCTAGCATTTAGAGCGAAGCATTTCTAACTATACTAGCATCCAAAGTTAGAGCAACAGACATTCATCCCTCCCATGGTCATTGTGCCACAAGATAGTATCGGGTGATAGTAAAATAAAACAAATGAAAATACACCCATATTCTGAACAGTAGATGACAAGACTATCCTCTTACAACCATGAAAGCGATGACTTAAGCACCCCTATCAAATGATGTGCATAATGTTTACTGCCGTATTAGTCCAACCATTGTGTACACATTTAGCTATCGCACAGAGAAGATGCCTGGAAGACTCCCTGCAGTGGAGGGCGATAGGGAGAATGGAAACTGGACAATCTCAAGCTGATATGNGAGAAGATGCCTGGAAGACTCCCTGCAGTGGAGGGCGATAGGGAGAATGGAAACTGGACAATCTCAAGCTGATATGGCCTGATGGCTTAATGTGCATTGTTCTGTTGTTTCTCAGATGTGGCAGCAGTGTTTAGTGTCTGGAACTGTATCCTGGAGACCAGGGTAAAGATGACCAATAGTGACATCAGAAAGAGAGGACCATTATTTGGCCATAAGGGCAAGATGTTACTGCCATAGTACTGCGCAGCAGCTGGCATCTGATCTCACAGCATCCNGAGAAGATGCCTGGAAGACTCCCTGCAGTGGAGGGCGATAGGGAGAATGGAAACTGGACAATCTCAAGCTGATATGACCTGATGGCTTAATGTGCATTGTTCTGTTGTTTCTCAGATGTGGCAGCAGTGTTTAGTGTCTGGAACTGTATCCTGGAGACCAGGGTAAAGATGACCAATAGTGACATCAGAAAGAGAGGATCATTATTTGGCCATAAGGGCAAGATGTTACTGCCATAGTACTGCGCAGCAGCTGGCATCTGATCTCACAGCATCCNCCATTATTTGGCCATAAGGGCAAGATGTTACTGCCATAGTACTGCGCAGCAGCTGGCATCTGATCTCACAGCATCCACTGGAACAGTTGTATTGAGGCAAACAGTGAACAGAAAGCAAAGGCAAGAGGCCTTGATTGTTGGAAACCTGATGTAGTGCACCCCTGACACGTATTCACAGATGAAGACATCTAGAGTGGAGCCATCAACATGTCCACTGGACAATGAAGCAGTGGGCCAGTGTTCTCTTTATAGATGAATGAGTCCAGATTCTGTCTTCAGAGTGATTCTTGGTAGGTTTGCATCTGGAGAGAACCTGGAACAATATTTTGGCTTTCAAACATTGTGGAAATAGACCAACATGGAGGTGGATCAATAAGGGTTTGGAGAGGCATTATGCTAACCACTCAAAACACCTCTCCATGATGTTGTATAGGTAAACCGGCAAAGTTTAACTGCTGTCAGGTATCACAATGAGATTTTGGCACCCCATGTTCAGATGTTTTGAGTTGCTGTGGGCCCAGTCTTCCTGAAGGATGAGAATGCTCGGCCTCATTGAGCACAGCTGGTTGATGTCTTCCTGGAAACTGAAGATGCACGTGGATTGGTCTGCTTGCTCTCCCGACTTAAACCCGATGGAACATGTGTGGAATGCTCTAGGGAGACAAGTTGCTTCATGTTCAAATTCACCAATTACTCTTCAGGGCTTACGAGCTGCTCTACAGGAAGGATGGGCATTAATACTGCAAACTGCGATCGACGACCTTATTCGGAACACGCCATGGCATTGTTAGGCCTGTACTGCTGCCAGAAATGATCACAGGTTATATTGAGCAGACGTAACCAGTTTTTTTGGTTGTGTGTGAACTGACTAACTTTTGAAAAGAAGAACATGTATTCATTTTTTCCTGTTCATTCATCAATAAATGATGTTACAGTGTTTACTTTGTTTATGCTTTATAATTTTTTTATCATCTGATACCATTTTGTGGCAAAACAATCACGGTAGGGATATATGTCTATTCGTTGCTTTAATTTTGGACACCAGTGTATTTATCAACAGGCCACTTTTAGGCTATTTACCAAAGATGAACTTCCTGTCTGTGTGTATGTGTGTTTGGTTTCTTGGAACTTTTTAATCTGTGCAGTATTAAATTCAGAAATTTATGTTCTTGTTAGATTGCCTGTTTTGAACATAACCATCTGAATAAACAAAGCTTTTATGTCGTATCGTGATAACTTCTCAATAATTTATAGCCAGATTTGGTATATGAGTGGGATTATAGTAGGCTGCCTAAACCTTAATGGTATTAGTGTATCAGACACTAATTTTAAATGTGATGGCCTTCTAAATATTTGAAGTAAATGTACCATATATAGCAAACAGTTATGTATATTTCAACCCAAATTGATATGCTCACATTAATTATCAAAAGCATTAAATGTTCTTATTCACAGCCTGTTTTGTGTGCCATTTTCTGAAATTGCACCACTTAAAAAGTAAAGCTTTCAACATCGTATCTGCAGAAATAAGTGATTACCACCAAATTTGTAATACAAGTTAATATGTATGATTTTAGTGTTTCAAGCATCCAAAATGGCAGACTTACAAATATTTTAGACTAATATGTCATATCTATTGAATAATTTAATCTATTTAACTAAACGTGGTACACTTGTGGTACTAAATTGTGAGAATTAAATTAATGTATAGGCTATTCACGGTAAAGTGACCACTTTTGAAAGCCCTCTCATTTGGAATAATTGTCAAAAAATATATTTTATTTTAGCCTTAGACGTTAACTTTATAGTTCGGTGGAATCTGCACACTGTGCTTATTACTTACTTGGCAATATTTATTTTAAAATGTGGTTAAAGGATAAAAAATGGCTGAAATAAAAAAGTAACTAGGGTCTCAAAAGTGCTCACTTTACTGTGAACAGCCTATATCAGTGAATTATTTTGTCTGCCATTTTTAATGATAATACCACCTGGAAAGTTAAGCTTGTATATCATATTTCAGGAAATGCCATAGTGCCAGTAATACTCCATAATGATTCTTGCAATGAATATCAATAATAATATTTTTTGTAATGAGTAAAGCATCTATAAAATTTCTATGCAACTAAAATGAACGTACTGTATCTTTACACTTAATGCTGTTGTGAAATGGAACAGAACAAGAGTTTTTTAATTTTTTTTTTCTANTGAACGTACTGTATCTTTACACTTAATGCTGTTGTGAAATGGAACAGAACAAGAGTTTTTTAATTTTTTTTTTCTATTTACCCATAGCATTTATGTAGCAAGGGATTTTTTATTAGATGTCTGTGAGTTCTCGAAAATCAAGCTCAAGCATAATACCTGCAGCAGTTCGAACTCTGCTATTGCAAAGTGTCGCACCCTTAAAAAATTTTTTCTTCTATCATTTGCATAATAGTTTGTTTCATGGTTGCATTTTTTAAAGTAGTTTACTGTTATGTTTGAGAGTCATGCTGTTATGCATGCCATTGCTTTTCCTACTAATATTATAAATGCGAAAGTTGTGTGTATGTTTGTTACCACTCAGCTCCATAACGGCTGAATGAATTTTGATGAAATTTGGCATGTAGATACTTTAGGTCCTGGAATGGGACATATGATACTTTTTATCCAGGAAAATTGTACGGTTCCTGTGGAATAACAACAAATTGTAATTTTGCAATGGCTGCGAACGTGACCGAAATATTTTTTTCCTCTGGTGTCAGAGTTTATCAGGCTGCCCAAGGACCTCCGAAATGGCTTAACGATTGCTACCAATTGATAACCACCAAGGCCGAATATTTAATGTGCCCTCCGAAGCCCGGAAGTGCTCAGATTTTATGCCACTAAATGGCCACCCATCCAAATGTGTGCCGCTGGGAACGTTGCTTAACTTTGGGGATCAATTAAGATCCCTCAGCCAAGCGCAAAAAGTAGTACCTAGGTACACTTATTTATAAAGCTACAACTTGATGAAACTCACGAAATGTGGTAACTACGGGACAGTTGCTCAGATACACTCCATAAACAATACCCTACTTCTTGGCTATCTGGTAAAAAATATTTCCTTCCTTTTGGGTGGCCGTAATCAGTTAAAAACCTAGGCCAACATAGTATAATTTAATAATTCTGTTTTCACATAAATGAATTTTCATTTCCCAATTTATTTATTAGTGTATCACTGTAAAACTCAATTGTACCCAGGCAAAACCGAGCTGGTTCACTAGTATTTTATAAATTCATGTCAACTTCCTCTTTTATATACACACACATGTACTGCATACATGGGTTGATAGTATTTTTTAAATTGAACTGGCAAGTTTCAGCTATCAAAATAACATATTTACATAAAGTTAAGCACTTCAATTTAATATTTTGTTGGACGAAAATTAATTGTACACGTACTTTGTTGTTTGTAATATTGTATTACATTTTAAAAAACCACAGGATTTTTTGACAAAATTTTAGAAAAAGTTGCAAAAAACATACTGAAATTAATGTATCAATACTTAAGAAATCATGGAAACATGTTCACAGGAAACAGGTGTGTATATTTATTCATAAAAAAGAAACAATATTTTAAAAGGTAGGCATGTTCTGGTTAAAAGCATTTCTTAGAACTGCAGATATGAACTCACATTAATTTCAAAATGCTAATATTGTCTTTATTATGGATCTTATTATTTTGTATTTAATAAAAGAACTTGAGCTTCAGCTCAAAGTTTGGGAACTGTTTGGTAGTCTTGTTCGGGCTTGGCTTGAACTAAAAATTGCAGGCTCACAGACCTCTAAGTTTTATATATAAGCAATTCCACATCCGTGAGACAGAATAAGTGAAATATGAAGTACATTTTTGTCTCATTTATTGTTCTTCCAGCTACAGTAAGTATTACTGGTCCAACCTGTATCTTCCATGTGTAAAACTGATTACCTGTGCTAAGGCAGTTTAATTTCTACGAAGTTCCTTTTGCTGGTCATGAAGGTAAGTATTTCATAAACTCAACATATAGTGTGTGAAATATTAATGTACTTTTTTTGGAATAGATATGTGTGTTTATTAACTATGACAAATGCAGTTTTATCCTCAGTTATATTTTTCACAATAAATATGATAATGTGTGTGTTTGTGTATATATAAATAAATAAAACATACACACACGTACAGGATGGGGTGGAATTCAACCTACAAACGTCATGAAATGATTTCTTATGCAAAATCAAGTTGGAAATATATGGGACACTTTCTACATAAACCGAATATTTGGGAAAATACAAACCATTAAAATCAAGATTTTAAGTTGTATTTTAATAAAGTATCGGAAACAAAGTGGAATTAAAGGTTGATTTATGTTGTTGGGATCTTCAACCTAAGAGCAAACACTCATTAACATCTCCCACCGTAAGAGGCTGGTCACCCTCTTATGAGACAACTTTTTTACCATCAGGAATTAGGAACATTTGATGCTTGTTTATTGAGTAGTATGGCTTAGTTACTAAATATGGTCATTGCTGCAACTATTCAGGACCCACCATTTTTGTGTAAAACTCACATAATGCTTTGGCTCCAGCAATAAAGTTCTAGCTCATACACAATCCTACCTACATGCATCAATGGTATGCTGCTGTGACCACTGTACAGACGATGGTGGCTGATATCTGTATCACTTACTGTAAACAACATGTACCATATATTAACATGTTTACAGTGCTGTAGCTACCAGTTTATTTCTTGTGACAGTCGGTGTGTGATTCTCTGCAGGAAGTATTGGTATTGCTTAAGTGCCTAGAATTGTGTCACTGCAGTCAAAAGTTTTATGTGTGTTTTATTACATGATTAGGTCATACTGCTCAGTACACCAGCATCAAACGTTCATATGTCCTGCTAGTATATCAGTTGTCTGTAATAGGAGGGTGGCCACCCCTGTTATTTTCATTACAGTTGGAAGTATTAATGAGATTTTACTCTTAGGTTGAAGAGCCCAATAACATAAAACAATGTTCAGAGAATTGTAGTTAAAGTTTACTTTGTTTTCAATATTTTGCAAAAATACAGTTTACAATCTTGATTTTCAAAGTCTTATATCTCCCTTAATATTACATTTAGGTATAAAGTGTCTCATATATTTCCATAAGGAGTTAACTAAACTTGTCGTTCTGACCAGGCAGAAGAATAGATGGATTGGAATGAGATGGGGTGGAGATGCAGCAAAATAAAGATGGGGTAAGAAAGTGGAGATCCCAGAAAAACTCCCACACCATGGCATTGCCCACCACACTTCCCTCCATCCGAAAAATGGCCACTTTCCGAGGCCTGTGATTGAACTGGGTACCCCAGGAGTGGGAGACCATTGACTAACCAACTGAGCCTACAATGGGTCACTATAAAACACTAATATAAACTTAAATTTAGCCAGTAATAAAAATTAACATGTTATTAAAGATATGTTAAGCAGTCAACTAAGGACTTTTATTCTTATGCAACTTTCAGGACAGCCAGGACTAGTATATGGTCCTTCTGTTCCTGACACTCAGGCAGGTGATACTGTAAGTTTTACTGGAGGTAAACCTGGATCTGTAAAAGGTGGACCAGGCAAACCTTTTGATAAAGACACAGTAGCCCAACCTGATGAAGAACAGTGGCTACAAGATGCAGACGTTATCACACTGCCACCAGGAGATGAAACACTCCCTTGGAGACGTGGTCGTCAAAAACCAAGAATTACTACAAAAACTTTACTTACGTACGACAGTACGATGACGACAGAAGGAAGTTTGTCACAACCACTAACACATCATGCTCCGAAGGATGCATCATTGAAGGACAAAAATTTGCAGAAAGGTATCTTAGAGCATGAAAAGACTGTTAAACCATGGACGGAAGAAGTGGTCAAACTAAAGAAAGTAACAGCTGAAAAGAAAAAACTAACAAAAGCTCAAATAGAAGATGTAAAATTAAGGCCAGTAACAACAGATGAAACAATTCTTGCAAGAGAAAAATTAAAACATGATGACACTAAAGAGGATGCAGAAAAATATGAAGAAATTGCAGAACATAGTCTTCAAAAGGTGGATATAAAGAAGACAAAACCAGGACAATGGACTCAGGAATCTATAAAACTCAAGGAAGTGGATAGAGAGCATGATGAAACATATGAAAAAGGACAGCAAATTGATAAACAGATACATACATCAAAATATGATGTTCAGACACAAAAGATAAAAAAATTGGGCCCATCAAAAGAACAAAAAGACAAAAAACCTACTGAAAAAGAAATGCCACAAGATTTACAGCCAGAATCAGATGTGACTCCCGTTCAATTGGCTGACAAAGACAAACCAGAAGAGAAACCAGAAACAGTGAAGAGCCAGTTACCATGGCTTAGGGGTAAGCCAGTCAAGAAGACACCTGATGAATCAGAGGTTGTACCAGAGAAAATCTCGGATGACGAAAAACCTTCTGATCAAGTACCAGACAGGAAATCTGATCTTCCATGGCAAAGAGTTACGAAACCAAAATATACCATCCCTGATGAAGATACCATTACATTTGAACATAAAGAAACTGAAGAAACAGAGGAGGTGATAACACAGGATCTAAAAATGAAGGCTCTGAAGAAACAACAAAAATGGAAGCCAATTGGAAAAGAGGATGAAAAGCCAGAAATAGTTCTAAAGCCAGTGAGGAAATTGAAACCTGGAGAAACACAGGAGCAAGAGACAGTAGAGCTAAAGCCAATAAAGAAAGTTCCAGGAGAGAAACCGGAAAAACCAGGAAAAGAAACAGATGTCACTCCAGTGCAGTTGGCTGATGAAAACAAGCCAGAAGAGAAACCAGAAACAGGGAAGAGTCAGTTACCATGGCTTAGAGGTAAGCCAGTCAAGAAGACACCTGATGAATCAGAAGTTGTACCAGAAAAAATTTTGGATGACGAAAAACCTTCTGATCAAGTACCAGACAGGAAATCTGATCTACCATGGCAAAGAGTTACGAAAACAAAAGATACCATCTCTGATGAAGATACTGTTACATTAGAACGTAAAGAAACTGAAGAAACAGAGGAGGTGATAACACAGGATCTAAAAATACAGGCTCTGAAGAAACAACAAAAATGGAAGCCAATTGGAAAAGAGGATGAAAAGCCAGAAATAGTTCTAAAGCCAGTGAGGAAATTGAAACCTGGAGAAAGAGAGGAGCAAGAGACAGTAGAGCTAAAGCCAATAAAGAAAGTTCCAGGAGAGAAACCGGAAAAACCAGGAAAAGAATCAGATATCACTCCAGTGCAGTTGGCTGATGAAGACAAGCCAGAAGAGAAACCAGAAACAGGGAAGACTCAGTTACCATGGCTTAGAGGTAAGCCAGTCAAGAAGACACCTGATGAATCAGAAGTTGTACCAGAAAAAATTTTGGATGACGAAAAACCTTCTGATCAAGTACCAGACAGGAAATCTGATCTACCATGGCAAAGAGTTACGAAAACAAAAGATACCATCTCTGATGAAGATACTGTTACATTAGAACGTAAAGAAACTGAAGAAACAGAGGAGGTGATAACACAGGATCTAAAAATACAGGCTCTGAAGAAACAACAAAAATGGAAGCCAATTGGAAAAGAGGATGAAAAGCCAGAAATAGTTCTAAAGCCAGTGAGGAAATTGAAACCTGGAGAAAGAGAGGAGCAAGAGACAGTAGAGCTAAAGCCAATAAAGAAAGTTCCAGGAGAGAAACTGGAAAAACCAGGAAAAGAATCAGATATCACTCCAGTGCAGTTGCCTGATGAAGACAAACCAGAAGACTTTGGTCTTTGTGACTTCTCGGTCAATGGTACCGTTAGAGGTAAGCCAGTCAAGAAGACACCTGATGAATCAGAGGTTGTACCAGAAAAACTTTTGGATGACGAAAAACCTTCTGATCAAGTACCAGACAGGAAATCTGATCTACCATGGCAAAGAGTTACGAAAACAAAAGATACCATCTCTGATGAAGATACTGTTACATTAGAACGTAAAGAAACTGAAGAAACAGATGAGGTGATAACACAGGATCTAAAAATACAGGCTCTGAAGAAACAACAAAAATGGAAGCCAATTGGAAAAGAGGATGAAAAGCCAGAAATAGTTCTAAAGCCAGTGAGGAAATTGAAACCTGGAGAAAGAGAGGAGCAAGAGACAGTAGAGCTTAAGCCAATAAAGAAAGTTCCTGGAGAGAAACCGGAAAAACCAGGAAAAGAAACAGATGTCACTCCAGTGCAGTTGGCTGATGAAGACAAACCAGAAGAGAAACCAGAAACAGGGAAGAGTCAGTTACCATGGCTTAGAGGTAAGCCAGTCAAGAAGACACCTGATGAATCAGAAGTTGTACCAGAAAAAATTTTGGATGACGAAAAACCTTCTGATCAAGTACCAGACAGGAAATCTGATCTACCATGGCAAAGAGTTACGAAAACAAAAGATACCATCTCTGATGAAGATACTGTTACATTAGAACGTAAAGAAACTGAAGAAACAGATGAGGTGATAACACAGGATCTAAAAATACAGGCTCTGAAGAAACAACAAAAATGGAAGCCAATTGGAAAAGAGGATGAAAAGCCAGAAATAGTTCTAAAGCCAGTGAGGAAATTGAAACCTGGAGAAAGAGAGGAGCAAGAGACAGTAGAGCTTAAGCCAATAAAGAAAGTTCCTGGAGAGAAACCGGAAAAACCAGGAAAAGAAACAGATGTCACTCCAGTGCAGTTGGCTGATGAAGACAAACCAGAAGAGAAACCAGAAACAGGGAAGAGTCAGTTACCATGGCTTAGAGGTAAGCCAGTCAAGAAGACACCTGGTGAATCAGAAGTTGTACCAGAAAAAATCTCGGATGACCAAAAACCTTCTGATCAAGTACCAGACAGGAAATCTGATCTACCATGGCAAAGAGTTACGAAAACAAAAGATACCATCTCTGATGAAGATACTGTTACATTAGAACGTAAAGAAACTGAAGAAACAGATGAGGTGATAACACAGGATCTAAAAATACAGGCTCTGAAGAAACAACAAAAATGGAAGCCAATTGGAAAAGAGGATGAAAAGCCAGAAATAGTTCTAAAGCCAGTGAGGAAATTGAAACCTGGAGAAAGAGAGGAGCAAGAGACAGTAGAGCTTAAGCCAATAAAGAAAGTTCCTGGAGAGAAACCGGAAAAACCAGGAAAAGAAACAGATGTCACTCCAGTGCAGTTGGCTGATGAAGACAAACCAGAAGAGAAACCAGAAACAGGGAAGAGTCAGTTACCATGGCTTAGAGGTAAGCCAGTCAAGAAGACACCTGATGAATCAGAAGTTGTACCAGAAAAAATTTTGGATGACGAAAAACCTTCTGATCAAGTACCAGACAGGAAATCTGATCTACCATGGCAAAGAGTTACGAAAACAAAAGATACCATCTCTGATGAAGATAATGTTACATTAGAACGTAAAGAAACTGAAGAAACAGAGGAGGTGATAACACAGGATCTAAAAATACAGGCTCTGAAGAAACAACAAAAATTGAAGCCAATTGGAAAAGAGGATGAAAAGCCAGAAATAGTTCTAAAGCCAGTGAGGAAATTGAAACCTGGAGAAACACAGGAGCAAGAGACAGTAGAGCT
>NQII01005447.1:0-88112 GCA_002778355.1 Clitarchus hookeri | reverse complement strand
TTCCTGAAAAACCAGTGGATAAGAAGGAAGAGGAGGATTTGAAGCCAAAGAAAGAAAAGCCAGATGAAGAAAAACCAAAACGTAAGAAGGATAAGAAACGTACAGGGTTAGAGCCATTCAAACCGTATGATTTGGAAAGGGAGGAGCCTGAGATTATAAGTCCAGAGAAAGTAGAACCAGAAATTTCACCCAAGGAGACAGCAGAAGATAAGGATGTGAGAACACCCAGAGAAAAGAAACCAAAACCGGAGCCAGAAGTTGTTGAGATTCCTCTTGTGAAAGGCGTGCCTAAGAAGCCTGAGCCTGATGAAGATAAAGGTATAAAATTGCGTAAGAAAGTTGGTTCACCAGAGCCAGAAGTACGTGAGACTGTCAAGCTGAAACCTTTTACTAAAGAGAAACCAGGGGATGAGAAGAAGCCTCGTGATTTGGATGTAGGTAAACCAAAACCAATAGATCAAATAAGAGATTCAGAGGATATTTCACCAGTAACATTCANGATTTGGATGTAGGTAAACCAAAACCAATAGATCAAATAAGAGATTCAGAGGATATTTCACCAGTAACATTCAAACTAGAAGAATCACCAGAGAAGGTAATTGATAAAAAGAAGGTGAAGAAAATTAAGAAAATAAGGAAACCTAAGAAGACAGAAGGTGAAGTACTTGGTGAAGAAATTCCTTCAGATTTGGAAGAAGTGGAAGATGTGGATGAGAAACCTTCTGAAATACCTGACTTGATTCCAGAAGAAATAGTTTCTGATACTCTTTTGCCAGAAGAACTTCCAGCTCCAGAGTCATCTGAANACCTGACTTGATTCCAGAAGAAATAGTTTCTGATACTCTTTTGCCAGAAGAACTTCCAGCTCCAGAGTCATCTGAAGTTCCATGGGTTAGAGGTAAAAAGAAGAAAGTGATACCAAAGAAACCAGAAAGTTTGGGAGAGGATGTACCTGATGAGGCAATACCAAAAGAAGAAATAGAAGAGGAAAAACCATCTTTGCCATGGGTGAGAGGTAAAAAGAAGAAGGTGACAGAAAAGAAGCCTGAAGGTTTGGAAGAAGTTGTTCCTGATGAATTGGCACCAAAAGATGAAGTGGAAGAAACACCATCTTTGCCATGGCGTAAGGTAAAAAAGCCAAAGCCAGAGTTGCAGAAAGCAGAAGAAGGTACTGTGCAACCTCTGTTTGCTGAAGTAAAATTGAGGAAAGCCTCAGTTCAGCCAAAAGTAGAACAGCCATCCGAAATTCCTAAAGTTCTGCTNTTGCTGAAGTAAAATTGAGGAAAGCCTCAGTTCAGCCAAAAGTAGAACAGCCATCCGAAATTCCTAAAGTTCTGCTCAAGAGTCACATCAAGTTAATAAAGTATCCTCCTAAAGAACACAAGATTATTGTGTCCATAATTGAAGCGCAAATGGATAGTGGTGTACTATCCAGAAATGCTGAAGAAGCACAGAAAGTTCTTAAGAAGAGGGTACGAAAGGTTNGCAAATGGATAGTGGTGTACTATCCAGAAATGCTGAAGAAGCACAGAAAGTTCTTAAGAAGAGGGTACGAAAGGTTGTCAAGCTGCCACAGAAAGAAGAAGTTCAATTAGAGAAATATGAACCTTTTGAAGATATGGACTCAGAAAAGCCTAAAGATGACGAAGATAAGGAAAAGCCATCATGGAATAAGTTAAAGAAAAAGCCAGACAAGGAGGAGGAAGCCACCAAGAAGCTTATCATTGGAAAAGGAAAAATACCGAAGGAAGAAGATGAGCATGAAGAAGTGAGGTTAAAGAAAGTTCCTGAAAAACCAGTGGATAAGAAGGAAGAGGAGGATTTGAAGCCAAAGAAAGAAAAGCCAGATGAAGAAAAACCAAAACGTAAGAAGGATAAGAAACGTACAGGGTTAGAGCCATTCAAACCGTATGATTTGGAAAGGGAGGAGCCTGAGATTATAAGTCCAGAGAAAGTAGAACCAGAAATTTCACCCAAGGAGACAGCAGAAGATAAGGATGTGAGAACACCCAGAGAAAAGAAACCAAAACCGGAGCCAGAAGTTGTTGAGATTCCTCTTGTGAAAGGCGTGCCTAAGAAGCCTGAGCCTGATGAAGATAAAGGTATAAAATTGCGTAAGAAAGTTGGTTCACCAGAGCCAGAAGTACGTGAGACTGTCAAGCTGAAACCTTTTACTAAAGAGAAACCAGGGGATGAGAAGAAGCCTCGTGATTTGGATGTAGGTAAACCAAAACCAATAGATCAAATAAGAGATTCAGAGGATATTTCACCAGTAACATTCATACCAGAAGAATCACCAGAGAAGGTAATTGATAAAAAGAAGGTGAAGAAAATTAAGAAAATAAGGAAACCTAAGAAGCCAGAAGGCGAAGTATTGGGCGAAGAAATTCCCTCAGATTTGGATGAACTAGAAGATCTACCTGAGAAACCTTCGGATATATCTNCTAGAAGATCTACCTGAGAAACCTTCGGATGTGAAATTGGAAAGGGTTGTTTCACTTGAGGAACCCAACTTAATTCCAGTTACTGAGGAACCTGTACTCCCATGGAGGAGAGGACGTAAACCCAAGAAAGCAGTTGATGCTTTCCCTGATGAACCATTCTTGGAATCAGAAAATGTATTTGAACAACCTGAAGAAGTGTTACCTAGTCCCACTCATATAATTGAAGTAGTGGAGGATGTTACCAAAGAAATACATTCAGTGGCCCAGGTAACTTTAGCTTCAAAAACTGATAAGCCTTTGAAACCATTCCCAGATTTGGAAGAAGACAAGGTAGATGAGGTAGAGGAGAAGCAGTTTTTGTGGCGCAAAGAAGTTAAAGTGGATACAATTTCTAAAAAGAAGTTGCCTGTTGATTCAAAGTTACCTTTGATTAGTGATGATGACAGACCCCTAGGTGAACTGGAAATCATTACACAGAAACGTGTGACCGAAGGTTTACTTAAATTACCTGAAGAACCAGTTATTGAAGATGTTGAAGTTGCAGAAGATAAAGAAACTGTGAGACATTCCATAGTACAGAAGAGTGTGGCTGAAATTTCTGTGTCCTCTGGGAGGAATACTGGCCCCAGATTTGTTAAACGCTTGGTGCCTCTTGTTGCAAAACCAGAAGAATTGACCACTTTGATTGGTGAAGTTCAAGGGTCACCCTTCCCAGATATTAAATGGTACCACAATGATCAGGAAATAGTTTCTTCGGAGCATGTTGTGATAAAAGTGGAAGAGACAGTAGTGAAGCTGGAGATAAAAAATACCAAACTAAGTGATGTTGGAATGTACACATGCAGAGCATCCAATGTTGCTGGGGTAGCCACTTCAACAGCAAACCTTGTTGTTCTTGGTATGTGTTTATGTCAGTGTGGTTGATACTGTGTGTTGAAATGAATACAATTTGATAGCAGTTAGTTGATTACGTGTGCTAACCTTTGTAACACACTTATTTGCCGACTGTTTGATGTTTATTGAACTAAAGCAGTGTGTTCTGAAGTAACACCATAATGACTAATTTAATGTGGATTGTAATTAAGACATGAAAGTTATTTGGTGTACTATTTGAGTAAAATAATCTGTTTAGAGTGGAGTATTTTTAGTATAATTGCTTTATTAATAGTTAATTAATTACTATTGTGTTTTTGCTTTTAACCTGTAACCAAGTGAAGCAGTACTGCATTAGCATGGCTTTCATTGGTATATTTAGTTACACTATTTTGTTAGGTAAAAGCAAGCTGTGCCTAAATAGCTTTTCAGCAGAGAGGTTATTTGGCTCAGACATTGTATGACCTCTGTTCGCCAAGGAAACTTGCCAAGAACCGTTTCAGTTGCCTCCTAGCTTTGCTTTCTGAAGGAACTTGTATCTTTTCCTTACTTTATCATGCAATTTAATTACTGATTTTCAAACAGATGAATGGTTGGGGTTTGCTATGTCAGAACGTAAGGGAACAAATATTCATCTGTGTAAATAATTATAGTTGTCTAAAACATGGAAGTTTTAATTATCTTTTTAAAAAGGAATATTTGTATGGGTAAAAATGTAATCTTTCTTAATATTGTTGATTTTCTATTTTTCTTAATTAGAGCTGAAGACCTGTTTAAATATAATTAGCTACAATAAATATCTTTCCGTGTTTTCTAGTAAAATATGTTTAACTACAATAATTTTTATANGGGTAAAAATATAATCTTTCTTAATATTGTTGATTTTCTATTTTTCTTAATTAGAGCTGAAGACCTGTTTAAATATATTTAGCTACAAGAAATATCTTTCCGTGTTTTCTAGTAAAATATGTTTAACTACAATAATTTTTATATTTTTGAGATAAGTCTTTGCATGCTTCCATGCTGTCTACGCTCAGGCTTTAGTAAACTGAATACAAATTAATGATTTTATATTTTTTGTACAGAAGAAGAAGAAACTGGCACAGCACCACACTTTGTTAAGCCGCTGAAACCACAAGTTGTGGAAGGAAAGCAACCAGTGACTTTGCAGTGTACAGTACTGGGACAACCAACACCAGTTGTAAAATGGTTTGCCAATAACAGTGAAATCAAACCATCACAAGGAAAGGAGATTACATATGTTCCAGAAAGTGGTGTTGCCAAACTCATAATTCAAGAGCCGTGTAAAGAGGATGAAACTATTTATAGCATTCGTGCTACAAATAAATTTGGGAAGGCAGAATGTCGATCAAATCTTGTTATAAGTGAGTGATGGTTTTAAGTATTTTTTATATGTGATTCCTATACCTGTGATGTGTAAGCAAAACTAAATTTGTTCTCATTTCATGTTTTACAGGAAAGGCAGCAACATCCTTCAAGCCAGAAATACTACATGCACCCAAGATCACACGTCCATTAGAGGCTATGGTCATACCGATGGGCAGCACTGTTACTTTAGAAGCTGAGTTTGAAGGGAAACCCATGCCTGAAGTCAAGTGGTACCGAAATGGGAAGGAAATAGTTAAAAGTTCAAATGTCATCATTGAGACAGTAGAGGAAAAGACAACACTGAAGATACTGGAAGCACAGAAAGATGTGGTAGGAAAATATGAAGTGAGAGCTGTAAACCCTGCGGGAGAGGCCCGGACTTCTAGTTCAATAGTAGTTAAAGGTTAGAACGTGGTACATATAGCAAAACATTATTTGCTTAAAATTTACTTCACAATAAGGTGCTAATATGTTTTTGATTCTTTTAGAACCAGAAGAAGATAGTGAATCTGTGGTTCCTCCAAGATTCATCGAACCTTTGCAACCACAGGTTGTTGCTGAAGGAGAGGTAGTAATTATGGAGACACGTGTTGACTCATATCCAACTTCATCTTTCCAGTGGTTCAAACTTAATGTACCCATCAAGGTGAGCACGTTGTAGTTAGTTCTGTCAAGTTACGTGCTTCTCTTGTGCCTTGGCACAACTAACATGTCTGATTTGCTCGTGCAGTCTTCTCCAGAGCTCCGAGTGGTGACGGAAGATAACCGCTCACTACTGGTGGTCAGCGAGATAACGCCTGAGCTTGCAGGAAGCTACACCTGCAGAGCGGAAAACGTTGCAGGTTCAGTGATGTCGACTGCAACGGTCACCGTCATGCCAGACAGACAGTGGGAAGAAGTTGTGGAACTGGAATCTCCCCAGTTTGTCGAGAAACTGGCAAGTGTTCGTGTTATGGATGGAGAACATGTGCTTTTTACTTGCAAGGTTGGTACTGGCAAAGTCAGGGTGACAACGTTGGTTTGGCTACATGCCGTAATATTGCCATCATTGTAATGACTGAAATGGTTTATGTTTTAACAGGTTACAGGGAAGCCAACTCCAAAAGTGGCTTGGTTTCACAAAAACCAGCCAGTAAAGGAGGCAAAAGACATAACAATCTTCCAGGATACTGAGGGTGTTTGCAAGTTGGCGATATCTGAAGTTTTCCCTGAGGATGCGGGAGAATACACCTGCCATGCCATCAACGAGGTGGGAGAGACAGTCTGCGCAGCATCCCTTGTTGTTGAAGGTTTGTATTGTTTTGACTCATTACGTTTTATGTCTGGCACTGAGTCAGTAAAATTAATTTAAATCAATGTTAAAATTAGTTTTTATGTTGTTATGTAAGGTACAAATTCAAAAAGTATGTTACAAATATGTGATAGATTAATTATTGTACTAATATATGTTGTTTTTTCAGCTTATGAATACGTGCCAGATTCTGAAATTGCATCAGTAACTGTTGGAACATCATTAATTACTGGACAAAGTGGATCAGAGGAAGATCTTTTAGCTGAGAAGGTAACTTACTGGCGCTCCATTTATGATCCAGATTACAGTGGATAATCTGTAAATGTTAAAAAAAGTGCAAAATAAAATTATGTACTAGCCAAAATGCTTGGAATATAGGTATTTTAATTATTGTATAACTAAGTATCAGTCACTAAACAAAATTATACACAAAACACAAAATGAGAACACATAATGCATAAAGTAAACTAAAAAGTACAAAATGCAATGTATTTTCAAGTCCCATAACAATTATTTTCAATTATTGTAACCAAATTGTAAATTATTATTACATTTGTGTGATTGACAAAATGTTGCTAAAGTATATGCAATTATGTTTGACAAAACTTTCTGTAAATTTCAATAAAAGTGTGGAAACAATATCAATAATAAATTATCACAACACAAAGTTATGAGTAGAAACATTAAAAGTTACACATGACACAAAAGTTAAATCAACAAAAAAGTAATAAAGTTTTATGTACTTCTGAGAAAACATACTGCATAAAAAATTTATAGAAGTTGAAGCTCATCTAAAAATCATACATGTTAACATATCCTCCTTTCCAGTGTGAGAACAATTTCTCAGTTAATTACTGCGCTTCAAAAAAGGATTGAGGTGAAATATATATATGATTTCAAGTCAGCCTAAAGGCTGTTGAACATGTGGCAGAAACATACTCGGAAGGTAAACTTTTTCTAGGTGGTGTCCAACATATTCTGTCGATTTGTGGCTAGCACTTGAGAAAACTTTTTCTCCATTAAAGCAAAGAAGTGCAAAAGTAGTACATATCAAATAAGAATTTGACCTTTGCAGCATGCAGGGTGTACAATATACATCCCTCCCAGTTAGTTATAATGTGTCGTTGTGCTTAAAGATGTGTGTATCGTGGAGTAAAGTTAGGGTGGGGTGAATAGGCTTCCCTCACAACAGATATGAAGAAACTGATATTCTTTAAAATGTAGATAAAAAAACGTAAAATTTGTGCTTTATTTTAAAAGTAAATTAAACAAACTGTGTTGAAATCTTGAACTCATTATTTTAAAAATACCATGGCATTCAAATTTTTGTAATCTATTCAAGAAAATTATTTATACAAGAATAAAACCTGCCATGTTTTTAGAATAGGACNGCATTCAAATTTTTGTAATCTATTCAAGAAAATTATTTATACAAGAATAAAACCTGCCATGTTTTTAGAATAGGACGATTTTTTTTTGGATTATGGTTTTATAAATTTTTTTGATAACTTTCATATTTAATTTCCCCTAGAATACTGTACACTTTCAATGCAGTGAATGTAAGTTATGTTACAAAGATGTGTGAACAATTGTTCTGTTTATGTAGAAAAAATATAATCAAAGCTTCCCTCCCATCTTCAACAAAATTCTGCATCTGCCCCTGGTTGCAAGAATTTGAAGTAGCCATTTNGCATTCAAATTTTTGTAATCTATTCAAGAAAATTATTTATACAAGAATAAAACCTGCCATGTTTTTAGAATAGGACAATTTTTTTTTGGATTATGGTTTTATAAATTTTTTTGATAACTTTCATATTTAATTTCCCCTAGAATACTGTACACTTTCAATGCAGTGAATGTAAGTTATGTTACAAAGATGTGTGAACAATTGTTCTGTTTATGTAGAAAAAATGTAATCAAAGCTTCCCTCCCATCTTCAACAAAATTCTGCATCTGCCCCTGGTTGCAAGAATTTGAAGTAGCCATTTNGTAATCAAAGCTTCCCTCCCATCTTCAACAAAATTCTGCATCTGCCCCTGGTTGCAAGAATTTGAAGTAGCCATTTCTGCATAGTTACTGCTTAGCAGATTTCAGTTGAGGTTTAACGCCATTTCCTTTATTTTCGCTTTACTTTTACATGTACAGTATTCATTTCAGAATACCTGCAAATGGTTTCCATTTTCAGTCTGTCCCTTTTTTCACACTGATCACTCTTCACTTCTCTCCACCTGCAACACTCTGTACTGTTTTTCTCCTTCCAAACCCCGTTTGATTCAACTCCCCTAAGTCCAACACATTTACTCTTCCCTGAAGGATTCAGACACACAAAAAAAATTTGACTCTTAAAATTAGTTTTTTTTTGTATGTTTTGCTTTTTTTTTTCCCCCTTTTCATCTTTTTCAATTCCATTAATAGGCAATAAAAATGAAAACTCATAACAGGCTTCACAACCACAATAAATACAAATCAGGAAAAAAAAGATTTTCTTGTCAATATGTATAAAAAATAATAAAAAATAAGTAATGAAAAATAAAAAAATAGAGAAACAGCAAATTGCAGTAGGTACTGAAACGAAAAAAATATGATCTCTAGAGCACACAACATGGGAATACAAATAAAATTTCAATACATGTAATGAAACAAGACTTCACATAAAACTACTTTTCCTAATTTGCTGCAGTCATAACTGTTAGATGTAAAAATATAAGTACTTAAGCGCAGAGGTGTTGAAGGCTGAGGGGCCCAGTTTTTAGACTGTAATATAACTCAGGAGAACAGTGAATTTCTCCAAATATAGTGGACACCACCTGGAAGATTTATGGTGCCTGGTACCATTGATAAAAGTGGCGGGCTGAAATTTTTTCTTCCCAGCTCACCTTTTCATAGGCTGTAACCAACTATAGAAAAAGTATTAATTTTCTATGGTGTTTTGAGAGAGACCCACTAAATATCCTGCAATACATATTCTCTACGTATCAGTAATATTTATTTTTAGAAATATTTAGGGAGCAGTGTGACCCACATATTCTTAGAGTTGTCAAAAATTACGTTGATCAGATTATACCACCGTAAATCATAACTGTTTAATAGAAGTTTGAATTTGTTTAATACATTTGCACATAAATCTTTTAAATGCTCTGTTAAGATAATAAATCTGTGTTTGTTTGATGCAACGCTGGTTCATTTAATTCGAAATGTCTTTCAGGAGAGTTTGTCGGATGTGTTGGAAGAAACACCAGATACTACCGAACACTTGAGTGCACCTCATTTTGTGACTCCCTTGGAAGACATAGTTCCCATTCGTGATGGAGAACTAGCAAGGTATGTATACATAAATACCTCACTTCAACACTTGAAAAACTATTGAGAAAGTGGTATTTTATAAATTATTTTTAATTACTTGTTTTATTAACATTTATTAAATAAGCTGATTTTTAACTACCAGCAGTTTTCTACGTATTTAAGCAAAGACTTATNTTGTTTTATTAACATTTATTAAATAAGCTGATTTTTAACTACCAGCAGTTTTCTACGTATTTAAGCAAAGACTTATTATATACTTATCCGCAAGGCCCAGTGTCAAAAGCCAAGTTCCTAATTTTTACACAAAACCAGACCACTTTATTCTTGGTTATTTACTTGTGAAAATTATTGTGGCTAAACTCACAAGACCTAGTCTGCCTACTACAGGACGAGTGGTGTGAAATGGAGGGAGTGGAGAGATTTGGGGAGAGCTGTTGAGGGTCAAGTGAGGCGAATATGGAGCAGTGCCGGAATGCAAGTGTGGGGGAAATGGGAGATTCCTGAGAAAAGCTGCTGATGAGTTGCATCGTCCGGCACAATTACCCCATGCGAAATTCTGGGAGTGACCGTGTGAATCGAACCCGATTCTCCTAGGTGGGAGGCAAGTAGTCTGATCACTACACCACTGCGGCCCCTGAGTGGTGTGAAAGAAATGGGCAGTAAGAGTCAGAAGATTAAAGAGGGAGAAGGAGACAACACCACCCTAAAAAAATTGCCAGAAAGCATTTACCCCAATAACAATATTAAATCATGTTGTTCGGTTCCCAAGTAACCCAAAATAATGAGAGTTTTTCATATTTTATAAACTGTACTAGCTTTTTGAAAATATTGTAGACACAAGTTGCTGGAAATGAAGACATTAATTAATAAGTATTAATACTTTCCAGCATATCATTTATATTTTTTATTATTGAAGAGAAATATCCTTCAAGATTTTTTCTATTGTTTTTCATGATTGTATTTGGCATCAGATAAATAATACAGTGTACTGAAAATATTCAAAATCTGTAAATTGGTTGAATAACTGAAAATAACTTTATAATAATAATGAGATGATGTAACAGCAAAACGTGATTACAGATGACTAACTGTATTGCTGTTAAATAACTTTTTAGTAGAAACTGTTATAGTAGGACCTATTTGAATCTAGTGGCAAAACTATATCTCCGACTTAGAAGGGGGCAGGCCTTTAGCCACTGTTCTTAAGACATTTTTGCTTATCTTATGAATTACATTTTGGTGTGATAAAAATTTAAATTACATGCTACACATAAGGTAGAGAAGTATCTATAACACAGAAGTAAAGATGTACATAAATAGCAAAAGTGCATTATAACAATTCATTAGATATTGTGAACAATATATCAGTGCATAAAAATAAACAGAAAAGTGGATTTTCTGCCCATTTACTCTCATTTTGGCAACCTTTACTAAATTTAGACAGAGGCACTATATACCCTGCTACCTTCTTCTTCCTTAGTTATGCCACTACTGGAATAATGGATTGTGAAATTTCCGATTTCTCTGCATACCTAGAAACATTTTAAATATCGTATATTGTGTACAGCATGTGATTTGTGCACTGAATTACACTGAAGAGCCAAAAAAACTGGTATAGGCGTGCGTATGCAAATAACAGAGGTATGGAACCAATCAGAGTAACGCGATGCGGTCGGCAGCTAGATCGGTTACTGCTGCTACAATGGCAGGTTATCAAGATTTAAGTGAGTTTGAACGTGGTGTTATAGTCGGCGCACGAGAGATGGGACATAGCATCTCCGAGGTAACATTTGGATGTTCACGTACGACCATTTCACGAGTGTACCGTGAATATCGGGAATCCGGTAAAACATCACATCTTTGACATCGCTGCGGCCGGAAAAAGATAGTGAAATAACGGGACAAACGACGACTTACGAGAATCATTAAACGTGACAGACGTGCAACCCTTTCTCAAATTAGCGCAGATTGGATTTGTGGACTCCCTGCAGGATTCATGGTGTGAATTGCCTCCTGCATACCTTCAGAAATTAGTTGAGTCCATTCCACGTCGTTTTGTGGCACTTCTGCGTGCTCGGGGGCCCTACACGATATTAGGCAAGTGANATTAGTTGAGTCCATTCCACGTCGTTTTGTGGCACTTCTGCGTGCTCGGGGGCCCTACACGATATTAGGCAAGTGAACCAGTTTTTTTGGCTCTTCAGTGTATAAATAGAGTATTTGCCCATATTGATTATTTTTGTTTGTTTTTGACAAAATAATGCAAACATAACCAGGTGTATGGGTTGAAGTCTTGACAGAATCACTACTCTTTGTCTTTTTCAACATTTTTCTTTCTCTTTTGTGTTATTGTCTTAATTTCGAAGTACCTTTCTGTGCTAGCAACTTCAAAAATTTGTTTGCTGCCTTCCTGCATTTTTTAACTTTCACTTCAACATTTGTTTAGTTAGTATTTGAAATTCTTTTTTATTTACGTATTTCCACTCCTTTTTTCTTATCTCATTATTGATACACCCCACAACTGTCTGTCTTCTGTTACACTTTTGAATTCCACATTACATATCCATGCGTCCATAATACACTGCTGGATATGGAAATTGCTACACCCTATTTCCTTACCTGAAACTTTATTAAATCATTACAAGCTGATAAATTGACGTGCAACCTGGGTCGATATGGACGCCAAGCCTTTTACCCCTTCGGAGCCTGGAAGCAGTTGCTCCTTTCACGGGGTGGTTCAATGGCTGGGGCCCTTCCCTGTAACTCTATAACTCATCGCTCAGCCAGTAAAGATGTTGAGAGGGCAGCGGGGCCGGTAGTAGAACGCGCAGGGGTGAAGGTGGTTGTAGTATTGGTACGTAGGCTTAGCTGATGCCCGGAGATTGTGAGTCGACACTTCACCACTGTAGCTGGAGTGGGCCTGATGGACTCTGGGCGGTGCTTATGCGTGGTCATTGGCAAGAGTGATACTGACCTCGGTACGTTGAAGTATCCTGTGTTGTACGATGACGCTGCTGAGCTGGTGCTGGTGGTCCTGGATGATGTCCTTTAGGTGGAAGTTGCTGTGGTGTTTCCAGACCATTGACGAGCAGCTTCCTCAAGCAAATGAGAATTTACCCTTTGACAGTCGGCCCCTGAACCACAGATCATTTAGCCTGACCAGTGGCTATCTTCTCACCTTCCCTGCTCTATGGTGGGGTATGCGGCAAGGTCAGTGTTCAGGCGTAGGCAAGCTCTGGTAGGTAGACAAGGTGACCTAAACTGCGTGTAAGGAAGGGCGGGCCTGCCAGAGATCCGAACCCTCTCTCTTGCTCCGATGCCAAAGGATTGGTTCACTGCCCAATGGAGGGCGTCCCTCCACCTGATGTTGGAATTCTTTGAGAATCAAACAAAATAACTTATATGTAATTGCAGAGGAAAGGAGCTAGGTAGTTTTATGATGATATAGTGTTGTTATTTGGGTACTCATTTATGTTTTACACTCCATCTGTAAATGCTACTTATTTAAAAAAAAATTTTTTGTTGATTATAAGCATTATGTTTTAACTCCCATTAAAGACAAACATTTTTAAAAGTGTGCCATGACTGTTTATCTTGAGTGCATGTGTTGCTCAACTGTTACAAATTTCCGTAATTTAAAACTGACGTGTAACACATGTGGTGTTTGTTTTTAAAAAGATTAACAAAATAGCTTTAGTTAAATGATCTCACTCAACAGAACTGCATCCACTATCTTGTATTGAAATCAGGGGCATTGAAAGGTAATTCTCACTTCAGCATGATTGTCTGTGCAGAATTTCAATTAAAACAAATAGGATTTGTTAGGTTTTCTTTGGCCCTTGTGTTGCAGAAGTATCTCTCACTTATTAGAAACTTGTAGAGAAATTCAGTCCAATATCTCGAGCAGAACTTACAGTATTTGGGGTTCTTTAATTATGAATATGGGTTGTTATCTATTGCAACATACTGTTGGAAAAAATCCGTTGGGCCATTCAAATGAACAAAAAGAAAACAAAAAATTCTTTGAAATACCCGTTTGAATGAGCACAACTTTTCAAATGATTATAATTTTAATTGAAACAATATAAGTTCAATTTTTATACAGTTCTTCTGTATGTGTGTAGGGGTTTTAGGTTTCAGGAGGGGCTTGTCTGAGATGTTGGAGTAATTCCCAATATTTTGTGAAATATCTTCCTGTGGTTCCTTGGAATGTATAAAATAAAAGAGTTCCACATAATAATCAATATTATATTAACCTGTGCATGCTACGTCAGCTAAGAGCTGAATGTCTGGTCATCCACTAAGGGTATGTAATTAATTCCAGGCTGGAGGTGAAAGTCGTTGGCAAGCCAAAGCCCACAGTGAGTTGGTACAAGCAAGGCGTGAAGCTGGCACCCTCGAAAGACTTCCAGATTGAAGAGATGGAGAATGGCACGTCGGTGCTCACCATCACGGAGGTTTTCCCCGATGATGCAGGGGAGATTGTGTGTGAGGCCCACAATGAACTGGGCGTGGAGAGCTGTGTGACAGAGCTTGTGGTCGAAGGTAAACCAGGCAGCCACCATTTGCCAGGGATCATTGCTAACGATAATGTACAGCTACCTAACAGTCTAGTCTGTGTCTTTAACACAAATTTGAGGAAGGGGCTGATGATCATTATATTTAACCAAATAGGGTGTAATACATAAATAAACACTGTACAAGTCTACAGGTTTCTGTAAGNCTGATGATCATTATATTTAACCAAATAGGGTGTAATACATAAATAAACACTGTACAAGTCTACAGGTTTCTGTAAGCAAATATAGAAAACCTAAGAACAGCAATCCTAGATAATATTTTTCACTAACTTTGTGAGCAAATATTTTGCTAGTGTGGTGCATTACTGCCAAGCTATTTTTGTGCTTTAAATTTGCACATTTTATTGCTGCATAAGATATTGCGTTAAAGGAATGTAGGTATCATTCTGCCACAATATTTGCTCAACAAATAGGAAGTAACTCTTATTTAGGATTGCCCTTTCTCGATTTATCTATATTGATTTACAGAAACCTTTAAACTTCAATTAGACTAACATGTTTAGTGTTAATTTATGTAATACACCCTCTCTATTGATTTTGGGTTATAGTATCCTCACGTTCTTTAAAATCATAGTTTCTGAAAAACCACCTACATCAATGTAAATATATAAATCATAAAGCAATGATCTATTTATCTTTAATTTAGTATTCAAACTTGTATGATAACCATCCAAGTTGTTCAATTTGAAGTGTGCAGCAAGACTGTTCCCACTCAGCTTTGTGCTTACTCATGAGCCACTTCTGTCTTTCCTGTGGTTTTACCTACATGTTTCTGGTTGACTGCAGTCAGATATTCAATTTACAGTTGAGGTAGGATTCTTGCTCATGGAAGGATAAATTTTAATCCTCTTTGACAGTCTGATGTGGTGCCAATAAATAAGCAATCACTTTAGAATGATTATCCATGGTAATTTTATGGTTTACTATTATAAAATATGGAAATATTTTATTATTCTGTTGCTGGTTACAGATTAAAATAATGTATGGTAAATCACTTGCATAGACTGATAAACTGGAAAATTATTTTTACAAAGTCGTGTGTATATACATAGTTACAATAATATGCATGCGGCGTGTGTTTTCTAGGATGTAGATTTTTACAGTGCTCATTTTATAACAAAATCTCTGCTTTTCTTTGTTTTTTCAGCTTTTAGTAATGGTGTGTGAAGAATTTGTTGTTGTGTTGCTTCAGCAGATCTGCCATACCCAAGTCCTTCACTTCTACCTCCACTGCTTTCAAACATCACCACAGATTACTTTTCCATCCACACTTGCACATCCCACGAAACCAATTTTAACACTTCTTGTCACATGCCATTCAAACTAAACTCACTTATTTACATTTTAAGCCAGAAGATTCTTTATACTATTTACAGATTTTTGATAAGCTTTAATTAGTTATGAAACTTTGTTTGATTGTAAACAGAAAAATTACTTCAATTTAAATTATATTTTAAGTGAAAAACTTTGTGATGATTTAAGGTAATAGTCTGACTAAACAGTAAATTTTAAATAGTTAAATCTTACACTAGCACTCTGAGAGTGGTGTTGGCGGGTGTTTTTACAGATATTCTTGGTACGAAGGAGTACCGCAAACCAGAGTGGGTAACCAAAATGGAGGATCTACAGGAGCAGTTGCGAGGTAACGAAGCAGCAGCTGTTGTGCGTGTGTGCATGTCTCAGCATGGCCGTAGCAATGTGTTGTCAGTAGACAGTCTGGACATGAGCCGTCAGCTTGGTCCCTGCAGTTCTGCTGGGGACGACTCTGTGTTCACGTCCGGTACTAGCTCCCACTCTGATGAATTTACCAATTCCTCTCCTGTCATGCATGTTGCTGCTCAAAGGCTTACTGTGTCTGTTGTGCCTTCAAGCAGGCATCGAGTTGGCCTGTTGGACGTGGTGAACAGTACTGAAGAGACTGTTAAGCTCCCGTTGGGAGATGGAGGTGGAGAAGAAAGTTTTGGTGAGCATGAGGTGTCCACGACTGGAAATCTGAGGAATATCGAGGGAACAAATGTGGTAGACGTCCCAGTCCTCCACATTCTCCAGCAGAAGGAGAAGGAGGCAGTGGTAGAAATTGTTTACGTGGCAGAAGAAGTTGCACCACAGGAAGAAAATAGTTTCTGCTACCTGTCCCCGATACGAGAGAGCAGCGAGCCTTCTACCCCAAAGAGCAGCAACAGCAGCAGTTCTCGCAAGTCAAACAAGCAGGAAGAACCAGAGATGAGACTGCTGTCCGCCTCCTGTGAGGCACTCCCAGTGGTGGATGCCTCGGTCATGGCAGAAATTGGGACCAAGTACCAGACTTTCCCGAGGTCAAAGATTCCCGTGCTGTCTCCTAAACGAACAAATGCATGCTACAGCGATCCTCGCGACCCATCAATGTTCCCTTTGGAGCCGCGGGAGGTGGATCCTTCTCGCTTTCACCAGCTGCACACTGCGGATAGCCAGGAGGAACTGCAAGAGTTTCTGTTGCTGGAAAGTCAGTGCATGACTCACGAAGGGAATGGATTGGCTGCTGCATTTCTTACCTCTGATGATGACGATGATCAGTACTTGTCAGGTAAAACTGTAGAACCTTTCTTTGGGAAACATTAATGTTTTAATGATGGGGCAAAAAATCTTGTGGGAACTTGTCTAAAAGTAAGCTGCATTTTTGTGTGTTGCATATTACATAAAGGCTTTGCCCAGTAATTTTCAAGCCTAAATAAAAATGGAACATGCATGAAATTTAACATCTATATAGCCATTAATGTTTCTTGTATTAGAAAAAAATAGTTATTCAGAATTTTTTTTTAATAACCTTTGTTTTTCTGGTTGTGTTTGTCGTTGATTGGTGTCACATTCTAAAAGCATGTGTGTGCTGTTTTGTGTTTTGCTTAGATCACTGATAAAGGAAGCTGTTTGACCCTCAGCAATTTTAAATGATACTTAATCAACTCTAGTCACTAGGTATGTAACATACTTTCATAAATCATTTATTTTTGCATATTACTTTCTTGTAAGCCTGAATTTGATGCATTTCAAAATATTTTGATGGATAATGATACTGTGAGCACCAGCCCAAAGTTTAGGATTTAGAAACCAGTAATAAAAACAAGGAAAATGTTTTATAATTTTACCTATACTTCTCCACCTTTACAGTATAAGTCCCTTTTGCAATGGAAGTTCATTTTGCTTGTGGGAGTACCTGCAATGTGTGATAACTCAATTTATAACAAAACTGTAGTCCTTCAAGCAGTGATAGTCAAGGCATGAATCTGCATTTCGTTTAAGATTGTAGCATTTGAAATTCTCCAAATCAGCCTATCTGGCTTGCTGATGTATACAAGATCTTGTAAGTATATCAGTTCTTACTTCCAGTTTTGTTAGTTGCAGAACGTCATGCCCATGCTGAGTTGTGGGTACCTCCTCACCAAGATGGCAGACGTATGGATGTAGCATGTACAGTGAACACGAATGTTACTCTTTTAAACAATGGTACTCGTATACATGTCATTTCACACACTGGCACTTCATTTTGTAATAATATTTTATTTCCCTTCCTAGCTTTTATTACATATTTTTCAGTGAATCATGTTACACACTTACAAATTAAATGAGTGGTGGCAAATAGAGATTTAATGTTGATGCGTGATGTTGGTTGACTGACGACGACGTCATGGTCAGGCAAGGTTTTAATGTGTAGGTCAGACACAGGCTATATGACTGGATTGACTTTATTGGCTGCTAGCCGGTCCCTGGCTGGTATATAAGCTATGGCGCGTGGCTTGACTCAATGGCACAAAGTCTGGCATAGGCTTAGCGGTCTTTCGCAGTACTGGTTTGCACACAGCCACTGGTTTACCTGTATTGGGCGTGGCCCAGGGTAGCTTCTGACTCAGCCGCTGTGGCTGCTGGTGCTGGCTGGGACTTGTGCCCAGTCCGTGGGTGAAGGTGGTGCTGCGGCTGGTGGTGCTGGTTGGAGCCCGCGGAGGGCTGCTGGTCCTACTGGGTCTGAATCAAGGGTTGTCTATTCCCAGTGGTACTATAAGTCCTTGGCAAAATCTCTCGACAATAGGATGCGGCTTGCCGGCGGTCTTCTGGGGTGGCCGAAAGAGGGAGTTGGAGGGAACTGGGAGGTGAGGCCTCTCTAGTTGGTGGGCGGCTTGAGCTTGTTCCCGACGAATTAGACTGCAGAGAGCAGTTGGCGCTGGGTTGTAGTTCAAGCTAGGCTCAGAGGCAGTAGCTTCCCTCTTAGCTCTCCATTTTGCACCACTCCTATGGGTGTATGGCATAGAGAAAGGAACTAAGGTCTGCCACGCTAAGGAAGAGCAGGCAATGAAGACCCCTAGCTAGGTGTAAAGCCAGTCGTGGCTGTGCCACCCAGATTCAGTCCAATTGCTCCTTCCGGTGAAAATAACAACACGGTGGATGGCGTGAATTGGCTGGGCTGGCTGACTAGTCGTCTTGTGGATTGAGTTTCTAGGGGTTGTGGCTCTGCCGTACGTGTGCACCATGTACCTTGGCGTACCTGATCCACAGTATGGGTTGCCGTCTAATGTGTGTGTTTGAGACATATGTGCGCCCGGTTAAGGGAGCCCGCAGTCCTACTCTAGGTTCTGCAAAAAGGGCATACTAACTCCTGACTATCAATGAACTGTAACGGAAGTAGACGAAGTCGTATCAAAGATATATATGTAAGTACATGTTACACGTCAACATGCCACAGGGATTTTCTCCTCATCAGTCTGAATGTTCTTTTGAAGTGAAACTGGAGTGGTCAGTTTAAGTGCAGTGATTTTGTCACCTGCTTGGGAACATTACCAAAGCAGAAGAAACATGTTCTCCTTCATGCCAAACACTGAAAGATGCATTGACATTGAGCTGCTCATAATATCCTGTGTCATTTCAAGTAACTATGGTATGTTTGAAGAGTGTGGGTACTGATACTAGTTGTAATAACCATTTTTCTTCCTTGAACTTGAAAGATCACTGTGTTGTATTCATTTGCCATCACCATATTTATCCATTAATCTATACACACTGCAAACATTTATGGTTGACACAACAAGCTCAATTTAAAAGAGTTTATAAACATAAATTATTTTCCATTTCAGTCCATGATATTTTAGCATATGCGTCTCAGAATTTCTTCCCCTGTTACAAAGATGGATCCAAACCAGTTGTCTCCACTGTTTCCACTTTAAGACTGGTGCAGATAAGTATCTGTTTCGACTACATGTATATCATATGAAGTGTTATAATCACATAAGAGTCTCGAGCGTTTTGATTTGATAAACTCCCTGCTGGCCTTAAAATCTGACTTTTACTACATAGCGCATCCTCTCATAAGAGAAAAACTGGCGGTGGCCGAGAGTATAGGGCATCTTAGAGGTCTTCTTGTGGGTAACAAGTCATTTGGACATTCTTGAGAATGGCTCAGCAACTGGGCTCTCCATGAGATGTACTGCGTGTTTATTGGCAGTACGTCTGGATAGCTCTGACGTCTATCAACTCATAGCTGTGTTTGACTCATCTGGCCACCAGTTTGTTTTTAGTTCACCCACCTATGAAAAAGATATGCTGACTCAGCTTTCAGTTGGGTGTATGTTTGTCACTCATGTGCTCATGATTTATAGAGAACTGCAATCTGGTTATGATACTGTGCAACGTTCTGTTGGAAAGTAACTCACAAGAGTAGACTTATCATATCATGCTTTCAATTTACGTGACAGGCTTGCTAACTTGTTTCAAGTTTGCTACAGACCTGGAAAATCAGAGAAACATGAGAAAGTTAGGGAATCGAAAAATGGTAGCGAAAAACCTGGCAGTTAGGTAAAACAAAGAACGATCCAGTAAATTCAATCATTAACACTGTTAAAATAACAGGTTGTCTGAACAGCTAAATTGTCTCAACAAGGGTGTAAAAGTGTTTTTTTTTTAACTATTGGATGCTGGAAAATTATTATTAAGGTGTGAGAAATAGTCTTGCAACTAAAGAACTATAGCCCATAATTTCAGAAACAGTTATTTCTGTAATTTTTTAAAACTCATATTTCATTAGTTACAACTTTTACAACTAAAACATTTTTATTCAGGTCCTTTAAAGCTCATAAATTACTTTTTCTATGTCAGGAAAAGTCAGGTTAAAACAGTCACCATGTGAGAGTTAATTTTGTATGGTGCAGGCATTTATAATTTGTTTCGTAATGTTTTACTGTACGCGCTTTTAAAACTGATTTTAGTAATTTCTCTTTCCCTTAATCATATTTATTAAAAAAGCTGCTCCTGTCACATTCTGCAATTAGTATGATGTTATGTGCCATACAAAACCACATCAATTCTAGCGTAATTTTAGAAGTTACAATGCTTTTAGTCATAAATACATAACAGTGTATGTAATTCTGTTACAGCTACTCAGTGTAAGCCAACAATTGTTCAAGAAATCCGAGACACACGTGCCAAAGAGACTGATACAGTTGTGTTTGAATGTCAGTACTCTGGAACTCCGGTACCTGGTAAGTTCATGACAAATTCCCCATCTGGAGAGAGAGATTCATGCTGCCATAATTTGTATATATGTCACCGGAATGGAAGCGTTGTGGCATATCAATTACGTATCTTTATAAAAGTATATTTACAGCTACGAGTCTTGTGCAGACTTGATCACATTTTATGTAGTGATAAAAATTGGTGTACACAGATTTGCTAGAAATACTGGGATAGATAAAGCCCTGTAAACTGCATATCAGCACGGTTTTGCATGCCGAGTGTTGTGTCTGCCAAATACGTACATGAGACAGACAGCTCATATACTTGGCTACCTCGGGAGGATGGAAGTTAACTGTCACGATTATCAGCTACTTGCAACATAGTGTTGTAGCAAGAGCTCGTGATGTCGGTCATAGTGTTTCAATGATACAGATGAAGTTTTAATTTTCATATTTAACCATTTCAGCCTTAACAATGACAATTCTGGTAAAACACTAAATTTCCCCCCAAGAGCTACCTCTTGAGGTAAATAAAGCAAGACTGTCACTTGAGTCACGTAGTACATAACGAGGCAGGTTTGTTCCATTCTCACCAACCCATACAGATGTACTCGCGGCCGAATGTTCACTTTGGCCCGGTGTCTGCTAGGCAGTGTAAGTGACCGGGGAGGTTCGAGCAGTCTCACGAGAGCACACATGGACGTGTGGTTCACATCAGGTTTTTGCTTGGATAATGAAAATGATGAAACATGTAAAAATTGTAATACTTTTTTGTTAATGTCTTTATGAGGTAACAACTTAAATCATCAATATTTTTACATTTAGTCCCTGGTTTATGTAAAATGAAAAACAAATTTAATTGGCACATGGCACCTGATAACCTTACCACTCACTTTAAACTCTACATTTTCTAATTTTTTGTTTCCCATAAAGTTTTAATTTGCAGGTACAACCAGAAGGTATGGCACGACGTACTGTATTTACGATTATAGAAACAAAATGTATTTATATTAATGCAAATTAATATTTTTTTTTACCAAGAATGTTTATGGTAATGGATGTGTGTTTGTACACAGGAATTGAATGAATAGTAGGTTTTTATAGCTTGTGGTTAGAGTGTGGTCCATTCACAGTTATTTCCAACTTTTCTGAAGCTCTGTTAAAGTTCCACTTCCAGGATATTCCTCCACCTCATGCCGACATAGCTTAACGTAGTCAAGAAAATTACACCAAATGGACAATGTACTGCATTTGTGTGCACTCAGTGTAATAATATTTTCCATAATAACTATTTATATCCAGGCATTACCAACACACTTATTTTTTCTGTGTTTTTATCCATATTCTTTATTAATGAAATGGTATAATTTATAGACAAAATATAACTAAAAGCTCATTTTAAACAAAAATACGAGGTGTGTTCAAAAAATAAGGTGACTTGTTATTTTGTGACTTTGACTCGTTAAATAGTTATGTATTTATCAATATACATTTTGTCCCCTTCAAAGTAATCCCCCTCAGATATAATACACTTGTGCCAGCGCTTTTTGCCAATCCTCGAAGCACTTATGATATGCACATTTTGGTATGGCATTGAAGTCTCCCAGGTCTTTATCTCCTCAATCGTGGCAAACCTCCGTCCTTTCATGGGTCTCTTCAGTTTTGGGAACAGGAACAAGTCGCAGGGGGCCACATCCGGTGAATACGGTTGCTGAGGCATGATTACGGTGTTGTTATTACAGATTCTTTGATCCATTGTTTGCGATAGCAAAAAATCGCCAAGCACACCCAAAACACGTATAACCTTTATATCTGTCACAAACAAACTAACAATGCAAAATGGCTGATAGTGTCAACATATGTTGGGGACATGTTTACCAACATTACAATACAAGTATCAAACGCTTGTGATACATGATGTATTTAGGAAACAATCACACATATCTTACATGGAGTGATTATTCTAAGGTTTGATAAAAAAAAGTGTGACGACACCACAGATAAACTACCTATATCCATGTGTGTTCATATGAATGCNTGATAGTGTCAACATATGTTGGGGACATGTTTACCAACATTACAATACAAGTATCAAACGCTTGTGATACATGATGTATTTAGGAAACAATCACACATATCTTACATGGAGTGATTTTTCTAAGGTTTGATAAAAAAAAGTGTGACGACACCACAGATAAACTACCTATATCCATGTGTGTTCATATGAATGCACACATATTTTGTCTCAGTACTTTTACTGTTCAATCACCTGCCTCTGTAAGTGTTAAAATATAGTTTGCTTTGTCTGGGAAACTGTTCAACATATCTTTGTTCTAATTAAATTACGGTGCTTCTCATTTCTGGAGGTGTGACCATTTGTTGCTGGCACACACTACTGTTGCTTAGTGCTTTTTTTTTTAACACCATTTCATATCTTGTTCAAATGTTCTTCCTTTATTGTCTGTGCTGTACAACATATTTAGCAAAATTAATGTAATATAAATTTATGCAAATTCACAACTACTGTGTAAGTTCACACATATTGTAATAGGCGTACAGACACACACGTGTGTACGATCATTATTTCAGTTTATAATTATTGGAAGTAAGCACAACTTTGTGTTTTTTGGTGCTCTTGCAGATATAGTTTGGTACCACAACAACAAAACAATGAGAAATAACAAAAATGTCAAGATAAGAATAAAGAACAACAAAACCACATGCACCATCAACAAAGCTACAGTTGAGGATGAGGGAACCTACATCTGCAAAGCCACAAGTGAGATAGGTGTAAAGACCACCAAGGCACATCTTTTTGTTCAGCGTAAGTTGTTTATATTATTGTTGTTATATATTCACATAACAGTTTACATGTATGCACTATAAAATATTATTATAGACGGTTCACTGCAAACTGAGCACTTCCAAAAGCCCTTGCTTAAGATCTACTTGTATGCACATTGTGTATTCTTCCACCATATGTAAAATTAACATTTCCACGTGCCTGATATGCATGAACAAAAAACAAAATGCAAAAGGAATCATTTCAGTATTCACAAATGTTTACCGAACATTTTAAATTCAATGTCAAGACGTGGAACTACTTTCTCTCTGTCATTATCAACTTTACTGGGCGCCTACCAGTCATTGTGCCTTTTAAAATATAAGTATGCAGGTAGGAGCAGTGACACTTTTCAAAGGTTACTTACAAAAATCCATAATTAATGCCTATTAATGCCTATACTTTTTGATCAGGATTCACAGCAGTTTTTTGTCACAATTAGCCTATGTTCTCTGTGTTATTCTAACTTTCGTAACTGTTACAAAACAGCTCTGGAACCAGAGGAGAAGAAAGCACTAGAGCCGCAGAAGGCACGTGAGGATGAAGAAAAAATTAAGTTGGAGAAGGTGAAGTTGGATAAGAAGCCAAAAGAACTCCAGAAAGTGAAGGGTGTCGTCACCACAGAGGAAGACAAAAAGTAAGTCATATTTCAAAAGGTTTGTGGAGCCATCCAGGGCATAATTATCAAAATGAAAGGAAGAAAACACATCTTCTCATCATTGCAATTACTCGCTTACAATCTAGTGTGGTGTTTTAGGGCAAGTGCAGATGTCCATGAGGTTCAAGTTCTGGAGTCCACTACGCCATTTGAGGAAACTACTGTCAAAGTAAGTAAATAGTAAGGAATAAATGTGTTTACAAATAATATTTCAAAATAAATGCTTTGATTCATTTCCAGGAAAAAGTATCTTTAATTTGATAAAAATATCTTTTGAATGTGTTTAGGTTACTTTTCCTGTGGCTGTATCATGTTTGCTCCAAATATAACAGTTAAATTGCCATATACAGTGGACTTCTTATCTACCGTTTTTCAGGGGACTGTCAAAAAATTTCCATACATCTGGAATCTCAGTAGATGAGCGATCTGACATGTACATCAATAAAATACAACTTATGACCTTATTAGTTTACATATTGAGTATAATGAGAGCTGTACATTATCTGTGAATAAAGTTTTAACTAATAGACACAATAAAATTGGAAATTAAAATAAAGTATTAATGTTTTAGTACGACTGTAAATAGTAGATAAAAAAAATATTTCATCCCAACTTGTTGAAATAAAGAATATAACATCATAAAATATTGTATGTAATAGACTGTAATTTGAAACGGAATGCAAGTTTACCTAAAACTTTCAAACTCTCTGAAAATGAAAATAATATGACACTGAATGCAAATCCCAATTTTGAATGTCCTGCACCCATTTGATCAGATGACAGCACGCGGAGAGGTTATCAACCAACAGAGTGTGTTCATGGAACTTGTTTCTGTTCCCATCAAAGGCAGTGTCTACCTGATTATTAATATATATTACAGTTTTTCATTTAGTTGGAAGAATCAATCAAAGAATAAAAATGAAGTTTTTGTCTGAATGCGTGTAGAAACTGCCAGATCAAGCTGCATATTTCCGAGGATGTAGTCAAACAATATGACCATTGCGGTAATCATTCTCCTAGCAACCAAATTAGAACTATCACCAATCTCATGACTCTGGAATTGAGAGCTTGTAAATGGCCCCCAAATCACTGCAATGTTCAACTCACCTCTGTAATCACATTTTATTCAGCACCGAGATATTGCAGGAATGGACCGCTAGGCTACTGATTACTTATGAAAATTAGAAAGAATGCACAAGTACTCACAGGGCGGTACTCGTAAATTGACACACACAAACAATATTCAGGCAAACACATATTCCATGTGGATGCGCGGTCGCGCGACGTTTCGCTGGCCCTGTTCATCAGGCGGCGAGTCTGGTGAGCGCACACCAGACTGCAGTGTGCCACCACTCGCTGCCTGATGAAACTGGCTTAGTCAGCGAAACATTGTGCGACCGCGCATCGACATGGAATGTGTTCGCCCGACTTTTGTTTTTGTGTGTTTCTATCTACGAGTACCGCCCTGTGAGCACTTGTGCATTCTATCTACTTTTCACAATGTAATTTCTCCAGTACTGGTACAATTTGTGTGTGTGCACACTGGTCTGCTTATGGTGACTAGAAGCAGATTGACAATGATAAACAGTTCATTTTTCAGTCGCACAAGATTATTTGCAATTTTTTCGCAGAAATTTGTGATTAATTTTTTTGTGTTGATTATAGCTTTATATTTGAGATATTTGGTATGTGATAGTTCAACTTCGTTAATATTGCAAACGTCTGACATCTTTTAATTCATGTCCAATTTTCACAGCTACCAAAATTTTTCAGATTCATTCTTGTTTTGTAAAATATTTGCTGCTTTTCTGTTGATACTCTTTTCGAATAATGACCATCTACAGGTGCTCAACCTTTGTAATTAGTATTTGAATAATAAATAGTCTTTATTATTACCATATTTTCTCGCACAATCATTGCATAATTTATACTAAAATTTTCTTTGAAAATTAGTGGTGCATCTATTGTTTCAATAATTGATTACACACTTAACAAAAAACTTAAAAGCACCTGTTTTCTCTATAATGTCAACTATGCTCCCATTTGCCACCCAACATTGATTCCTAAGGTTCTGCCACTTCTGCTCTCAAGAGCATGTGAGCTTTTCCCAAGGAGCTTGAAAGGAGCAAAGAGAGCAGCTGCTCTCGACCTGACAACGCAAATGACGAAGAGCAAGAGTGTTTTTTTTATGTTGGCAAATGGCACGAAGACGAGAAGTTAGAAACATTGTACACACATTATTTGATGTAAATATATCGTCCGATGACAATAAAAGACAATGAATAAGTTTAAGATGCTCACATAACTATAATTAACAATGCCATTGACTTTCACTATGTTTTATGATAGGTCTAATGAATAATTAAAAAAAAATTCTTTATCTCGAATTTTCCATGTACCAAACATGCAGTCGTTTAACAGTTTATTTGTTTTTTTTTACGGGCGGGAACGTTTTTATTCTTTCTGCTTCACCTTGGTGAGCAAGATCAGTAAGAACTGCTCTTAGAAAGCAGAAAGAGCAGTGCTCCTGCCACTCCTAAACCAAAAAAATGCTTCCAGTAGCACAAATGGCAAAAAGCGAGAAAGAGTGTGAAAAGAGCAGAAGTAGTGGAAAGAACTTACCACGCGAACAAACCTTTAGTATATGGTGCTGATTGTACTTAAATTGTTTCCACGTGTAAACATCCAATGTCAGAGAGTGTAGTGTATTGTCTAGCTTGAGTCTCTTTATCCATTGTGTTACCTTCTTCCATTCAGCCATTGCTTGGCATAGTCAGGCATGATCTTTCCTTCCCCCTTCGTGCTTGGCAAGAGGGGAAGTGGTTGCTAGTAACTGGCGCAGTGGCCTCTCATCCTCCCTTGCTTAACCAGCCGGTGGGTGGCGATAACCTCCATGCAGGTGCTGTTTGAACCTGAATAGTGCACAATTTCACAAGTGGTGGTGAAAGATTCTTCAATAAGGGGATATAAACACTTTGGTTATCTTCGGCTTCCTTCTGCTGCAACTTATCATGGTTTGAACTGCTTTGACTCGTTCTCTCCACATTTTGTGGGATGGATGGCTCAGCAATTGATGAGGAGGAAGTCTGGCATAGGGTGCATTTCTACAAGTTCTGGCAAGGCCAGTGACAAAATTAAGACAGTGATTTTTAGGTTATAAAAAATTCTTACTCTTTTTAGCACTTGAAAATTATGGTGCTACTATTGCTTGATGGTGATAGTTGGGAAATAAAATAGGGCACCTACCTCATAAACATTAGTATATTATGAGTCAATTATAGCAAGTGTTTGTAATCACAATCTAAAGTTTAGCTCAGGCTGGAACAAAGTATGGTGGTAGGTTAATTTTAAATGGGAATAAGTTTATCTAATTTTATTTTTGTTCCATGTTATTTGTATGCTTATTTGTAAAGGTAACAAAATTCTACAATTTAGAGTAAGCAGAGATTTGTTATGTAAATATTTGTTCTATTTATTAAATCCACAGGAAACAGCTAAGCCGATTATTTCTCCACAAGAGCCTGTTTCCGTTCTGTCTGTGGTAACGCGCAAGCACATGGGGGAGACGACAACTGATATTGTACGGCCAGAGGTGAAAGCCAAGCCAGTTGTGCCCATCCAAGAGCCTGTGACAATCTCTGATGTGCGAACCGAGGATGTTATAGAGCAGTTCACGGAGGAAGTGACTAAACATAAGGCCAAGCCAGTGGTACCCATTCAGGACTCTGTGAGCGTGACAGAAGTGACAGTTGAGGACACTACCACAACTTTCAGGCGAGGTCTGAAGACACAAAAGGCAGTCAAGACCACATCCACCCAAGAGTCGGTTATGGTGTCCGAAGTCATACCAGAGACTGGGGTGAAAGAATTTGAAGATAAGGTGGACTCGAAAACAGCAAAAAGGATTGTGCCAACTCAGGAGTCGGTAACTATCAGTGAAGTCCAAACAGAAACTACTACGAAAGAACTGGATGAAAAGAAACCTAAGTTACGAAAGGCAANACTACTACGAAAGAACTGGATGAAAAGAAACCTAAGTTACGAAAGGCAAAGGTAGAGAAGAAGCCTGTTCCAGAAGAAACAGCTACAGTCACAGAAGTGAAGCCAGAGTTGATGAAAGAAAGAGAAGAGGTGATAACAAAAGTNAAGGTGGACTCGAAAACAGCAAAAAGGATTGTGCCAACTCAGGAGTCGGTAACTATCAGTGAAGTCCAAACAGAAATTACTACGAAAGAACTGGATGAAAAGAAACCTAAGTTACGAAAGGCAAAGGTAGAGAAGAAGCCTGCTCCAGAAGAAACAGCTACAGTCACAGAAGTGAAGCCAGAGTTGATGAAAGAAAGAGAAGAGGTGATAACAAAAGTNTTCCAGAAGAAACAGCTACAGTCACAGAAGTGAAGCCAGAGTTGATGAAAGAAAGAGAAGAGGTGATAACAAAAGTTGAGGAAATTCTAGAGAAAGAGGAGAAGAAGGTGGCTAAAGAGATTACCGAGCTAATGAAGTTTGTGCGTGCGAAGGAGTTTGGGCCAGGAGAGTCCCCACTACGGGAGCTGGCAAAGGTGGGGTACCTGGTGCGCCGAGGTGTGACGGTAAACGAAGTAATGATCTTGTATGAGGCAGACAGGTTCCCATCCCTGCGCACCCCTGAAGCCCAGTCGGCCATGGTTCACGTGGTGGAGCGAGAGGGGCACACATCCCTCATCACCCAGGTGCTGGCTGAGGAGACTACCACAGACGAGGCAGCTGTAGCAGCAACAGTCGGCTTCCGGGCCTTCTTGCGCATGATCGAGCTCAAACATGCCAATATCGAGGAGGTCATCACTCACTTCGCTCCCGAAGACTTCAAGCCTCATGCTTGGGAAACAGCTGACATCACCAAGGTGAGCATACATTAGTACTAGCACACACTAATACTAGTACACGCTATTAAGCATGTTGATCAGGTAGCCAAACTTGGTAAACACTGAAATAGTCCAAATATAAAATAATTTTTTTACATCAAGTGAGCAGAGATTTAGAAATCTTTGATTAAGCATGAGTTACGTACTGTTAAAAGAGAACTAACTCATGAATTCTCAGAGTCGTGAAATTATCTCAANCTTTGATTAAGCATGAGTTACGTACTGTTAAAAGAGAACTAACTCATGAATTCTCAGAGTCGTGAAATTATCTCAAGCCAACACTGAACTGGTTATTAAGTACTTTTTCATGTAAAAGCCTTTTTCATGAGTTTCAAAATTATATTACATAAAAATGTTCTTACACTCAAAAGTTTTAGGAGTCTGGGTTGCAGGAATGCATTAACTAATACTAGTTAAAATCTGAACATTTTCACCTTGTTACATAATTACATGCAATTCAAACACATTTTGGTGGTTTACACTTTTNCTTTGATTAAGCATGAGTTACGTACTGTTAAAAGAGAACTAACTCATGAATTCTCAGAGTCGTGAAATTATCTCAAACCAACACTGAACTGGTCATTAAGTACTTTTTCATGTAAAAGCCTTTTTCATGAGTTTCAAAATTATATTACATAAAAATGTTCTTACACTCAAAAGTTTTAGGAGTCTGGGTTGCAGGAATGCATTAACTAGTACCAGTTAAAATCTGAACATTTTCACCTTGTTACATAATTACATGCAATTCAAACACATTTTGGTGGTTTACACTTTTTNAGTTAAAATCTGAACATTTTCACCTTGTTACATAATTACATGCAATTCAAACACATTTTGGTGGTTTACACTTTTTCTGTGATACGTAACTGTTTCTATGAGTTGCTGTGAATAATGCATTTCCAGTGTGCTATGCAAACGAGAGTGTAAATTAACATCACATGACATCGCTGTTGAGAGGCAGAAATGATATTTTCTGAGAAAAGAAAACATTCATGCATTCAACCCTCATTTCTAATAGACCTTATTGTTATTGTTAACTAGAGCTATGCTGATTTGAATCAGCTTCTGCTGAATTTGCTGATGTTGACCGAATCAGCGCTTCTGCCATTGCATGACCTGCAGATAATTTTCTGCAATTCTTCAGTATATATGTGTTTGTGTGTGTGCGCATGTGTGCGTGTCTATATATAACAATTGATGTTTTGCCATTGTGAACTTTTGAATGTAACATTGAAGTAACAAAGTGCTTTCAACACCAGTACATGGCATGTAGTAAACGAAAGCTTCAGTGAAAAAGAGGCTGAAATTTGACTGTATTTTTAAACAACAGAGTTTGTAGTTTTTGTCCCAAACACTACCCTGCTGTGAGATGACAACCCACCAGTTTGACATTGAAGAAGGTCGGTATCTCAGGTGATAGGGAAGAAGTAGGACTGTTTTCACGGCTGTGCTCATCAACAAAAGGTGATCAGGAGGGGGTAAAAGAAGGGCAACCCACCATGAGAAGATAACATGTGCACATTGCAGATTTTCTGTCTCAAAAATTTTTGTTACCATACCTTTTTTTTTTTAACGCACTTATTTTTTTAAGTTTATCAAATACAGAATATGTTATTATTTTGTGACATATTGGACCCATGCGCACAGCAAACAGATGTTGATGTCTAGATGGAGATCAAGTCTGTATGTATTGCTTGTCAGCGTGCATAAATTTTTTATTTTGGTTCCATGAATATATTTTAGTATTTACTTAGGTATGATATATATACACATACACACACACACACATATTTTTTTGAGTACGTATTTCAGTTATGAAATGCTTTCCCACATGTTATTAAGATTATAAAGTACTCTACGTATGTAAAATTGGTACATAAATTTTATATATTATTTAATGTGATGTTTCCCCTTTATAGTGAACATGGAAAGTGTTCCCTTCAGATTCATTATAACAAGTTCTACTATATTTGCAAGTTATTAGTAACATTTTCTTGTTAAAAATTTATTCTGTGATGTGCATTAATTTAAAATGTTCCTGTTCATAAACAAATTTTTTCATACCAACCCAAATGTGTAGCAAAGTACCCAAGCACAAATTCATTTTGTTTTTCGAAAGAATTAGGTTGAACAGTAAATATTTTGCTAGCAACATAAATCCTGTCCCTGTCTATTGCAGAACCAATGCATATATAAAAACAATTAACCGTTTTTGTTTCAAGTCTCTCACCTGACTGTCAACAGCAACAAAACATGTAAACAACCTCACACATGCTTACTGTTTGCTATGTTTTAAATAAGTGTTTTTATGAGCATAAAAATACACATTTTTTTTAAATTTTGGTTGTCACTCTTTATGGTGCATTACTGTATTTGCTTTTTGAACACTGTCAACAGAAATAAGTTAAAAATTTCTTATAATTGTATCACACTTCACCAATACTATTGTACAAGTACAATAGTAACCTGAATTCAACTTAAATGTAACCAAAAGACTTTTTTGCACATTGGCAGCACAGGTGTATCAGCATTACAAATAGACACACCTGTGATTCGGCACGGCTCTAGTGTTAACCGTTTGTAATGAATAGGCTATTCATGGTAAAATAAGCAATTTTGAAATCAACCTTTAATTCGAAATTACATTTGGTTGCATTACTGTTTGTGAATTTGGCAGCGAATTACGAAAAGTAGTTCTGTGTGTTATTTTCTTGGTGTATGAATGCATGAATAGGTGGAAATTAAATTGATTTCTTTGTGTTTCACAAACTTTATATAGTAACATTTTTAGGTTACTAAAGAGTCCACAATTTAACTTGATGTATACTTATGTTATAAAGTGTGCAGTGGTCATTGTTTTGATATCTCCTCCCTTACTAGACATTCAGTTCTCCACCTACAGATGGCATATGCTGCCTACTTTGGAGTGAACACTCACTAGCTGGTCAGTAAACATTAGTTTTAACTAATATGCACAGTTTAAGGGTTCAGTACCTGGCTGGCGCAAGAAGTGTGTTGCAGAGGCTGGTAGAAAACACTTAATTCAAAAACAGCTGGATATTTTGCAGTGGTGTCTAAACACAAAAAGTGTTTGAGAAATTTTTTTATGACCAACGACAAGTTTCTATTTCTCATTTCATCTCCAAGAAAATTTTTCAATGAGTGAAAAAATGGCTAAAACAGATGATTTCATAACCAGTTTTAACTAATAAATCTTCTATGAACGTACTACATTGGAGTGGTCTTTTGACACGCATCATACTGTGATTATTTTTTTGCATGCCATAGAAATATGCGGCACTTTAAGTCACGTCCAGGCTTTATCTACGCGTGTCTTGTGCCTACGACAGGAGAAATTTCAGTCAACAATCATACTTTCAGTGTGTCTTGTGTGATGAAACACGATCTAATCTGTCATACTGTTCGTGTTTTGTTTTCCAGGTTGTCACAGAGGGCATTACCGAAAGAGTCGAAATCATTGAGCAGGCTGAAGTACACTTGCAAGGTATGAAACAGTTTCAACTTTTGTTGATGTGCGACTGTTGCTTTATTTTGCAAAACATGCTAAGTGTGAAGATTATATGTATTTCTTGTGTATTGTCTCACTGAATTAATTTTGTGCATGATAAATTAATAGTGTTTTATAATTTCCAAAACCCCTGAAACGGGGCTGTGTATTAAAATTTTATACCATTCAATGGATCTGGACCAAGTTTGGCAGAGATGTCCTTCAGTAAAATACAGTATTATAAAGGGTAAAATAGGCTCTGCTCCTCCATTGAACCCAAAACCCCTAAATTGTGGTCATGTATCTCTCATTGCCCTCTAAAACCCAGGCAACGCTGGGTAGTTCTGCTACCATAACTACCTGGCATTGCCTGGGCATAAGAGTGCAATGAGAGATCCCTGTTTTAGGGGTTTGGAGCCCAATGGAGGGCCGAAGCACATTTTGCCCTTCACAGAATTGTAAGTTCTGTACTGAAAGTAGCAGACAAATTTTTCCTGATNGGAGGGCCGAAGCACATTTTGCCCTTCACAGAATTGTAAGTTCTGTACTGAAAGTAGCAGACAAATTTTTCCTGATGCATACCTGCCAATCACAATCTTACTGTAGTTTGATGACACAACAAATAATTTGCATTCGGCAACCTGAAGGCACTTTAATGATGCACAAAGAATTCTTCATATCTTTCAAAAAGTGAAAGAAATATTTGTGGCACATATTCATTTTTATAATTTTCCAAAATATAAAACAAAAATAATTTACTAAATTTGACTTTGATTTGGATATTAAGTGTCTACTATATGTATTTGAGTTTCTGTTTTGTATGATGTTGAAAACAGAAATATTATTTTTCCAGGTTTGAAGATACAGTACATATTAGTTTACTGAAAGTTTGTGACACATTCTCCAAAAATGTTAGATTGTTTGGAAGAAACGTTAATTAGTAAAGTGTGTGTTTAAGTAAAGTTTAACTGCATGTTCAGTAGCTTATCAGTTTTTATACAACTTAATATTTGCAATGATTACGACAAACCGAGCTGGCCGAGACAGTATATGGGAGCACTGCAGCAGAAATGCATCCAGAATGATTTTTTTTGTTTTGAAGAAGGGAATACAATTTTTGAATATGAATTCTGACATTATTTTAGCAGAAATTCTTGATTTAAGGGGAATGATTCATAAAAGCAGTGTATATTTTGCCGAAGTTCTTTTTCACAGGGTTTATTGAAATTTTTGGCGTGACAAGATATAAATAATAATTTTGAGCACCTTCTTGCATTCTTAGATATTCAGTGCCTNGTACACTTGCAAGGTATGAAACAGTTTCAACTTTTGTTGATGTGCGACTGTTGCTTTATTTTGCAAAACATGCTAACTGTGAAGATTATATGTATTTCTTGTGTATTGGCTCACTGAATTAATTTTGTGCATGATAAATTAATAGTGTTTTATAATTTCCAAAACCCCTGAAACGGGGCTGTGTATTAAAATTTTATACCATTCAATGGATCTGGACCAAGTTTGGCAGAGATGTCCTTCAGTAAAATACAGTATTATAAAGGGTAAAATAGGCTCTGCTCCTCCATTGAACCCAAAACCCCTAATTTGTGGTCATGTATCTCTCATTGCCCTCTAAAACCCAGGCAACGCTGGGTAGTTCTGCTACCATAACTACCTGGCATTGCCTGGGCATAAGAGTGCAATGAGAGATCCCTGTTTTAGGGGTTTGGAGCCCAATGGAGGGCCGAAGCACATTTTGCCCTTCACAGAATTGTAAGTTCTGTACTGAAAGTAGCAGACAAATTTTTCCTGATTCATACCTGCCAATCACAATCTTACTGTAGTTTGATGACACATTGAACCCCCTTATAAGAAACAAATAATTTGCATTCGGCAACCTGAAGGCACGTTAATGATGCACAAAGAATTCTTCATATCTTTCAAAAAGTGAAAGGAATATTTGTGGCACATATTCATTTTTATAATTTTCCAAAATATAAAACAAAAATAATTTACTAAATTTGACTTTGATTTCGATATTAAGTTTCTGCTATATGTATTTGAGTTTCTGTTTTGTATGATGTTGAAAACAGAAATATTATTTTTCCAGGTTTGAAGACACAGTACATATTAGTTTACTGAAAGTTTGTGACACATTCTCCAAAAATGTTAGATTGTTTGGAAGAAACGTTAATTAGTAAAGTGTGTGTTTGTAATGCCACACTAAAAGTGTGGCACAAAGTTAGAGTTCAAATGCCAGATGTATGCAAAATTATTTTTTGTGATTGGTGGTTAGCCAGTGCATGTTTAACAAATGACAGATTATTGTTCAAGTAAAGTTTAACTGCATGTTCAGTAGCTTATCAGTTTTTATACAACTTAATATTTGCAATGATTACGACAAACCGAGCTGGCCGAGACAGTATATGGGAGCACTGCAGCAGAAATGCATCCAGAATGATTTTTTTGTTTTGAAGAAGGGAATACAATTTTTGAATATGAATTCTGACATTATTTTAGCCGAAATTCTTGTTTTAAGGGGAATGATTCATAAAAACAGTGTATATTTTGCCAAAGTTCTTTTTCAGAGGGTTCATTGAAATTTTTGGCGTGACAAGATATAAATAATAATTTTGAGCACCTTCTTGCATTCTTAGATATTCAGTGCCTTNATTGAAATTTTTGGCGTGACAAGATATAAATAATAATTTTGAGCACCTTCTTGCATTCTTAGATATTCAGTGCCTTTTTTATTGTGGTTCTCGGAGCACTGGTGGAAGATAATAAAGAATATCTTATTTCTCATCTTCCATCAGTGCTCTATGAATAACATAGACAATGAATATCTAACAGGTTAAAACTGTGTTCAAAATTATTATTTATGTCGTGTTGTGTCAGAATTTGTGAAAATCCGTTGAAAAACAATTTGTAACTAAAATTATGTAAATGTACGGCTTTTGTGCACCATTCCACTTAAGACTAATGAAAAAAAGAGAGGTGATATACATTGCTATTAATATTGACACATAAATTAATAAATGCGTGTACTAAAATGCATTCCAGTTTAACAAGAGTCTAAATCTTTTTAACACTATTGTATGGTAGAGGGATTACCCCCATTCCCACTGGTCATGCACCTGCACTTATGACATCTTCCAATTAACTGCACTGGGTGCGCATTCAGTGCAAAACTAAGAAAGGGCGATTATCACATGATTGCCTGAGGTGAGTGCTTATTTGTTGACCATATTCGCACTCAAACTGCTGCACTGACTATGGAGACAGCGCAACAAAAATTGCACTTGGCGCGCACTTTTTCAGTGCACCCAGCAAACGGAACGTGGGAAAAGACTGCACTCGGTACGAGTTCCGGCAACTGGGACACGCGGCACTCTGCCAGCGCGCACCGAGTGCAATCCAGTGCAGTAATTGGAAGATGCTATTAGCTGTTACCGTGCCTGAACTGCAGAGACACATATTGTGGCTGAGTGTGGGACTGCAGGAAGTGCTGCGTTCCCGAGTCTTGTCACGCATGCTTTAAAAAAAAAAAAAAGTACTTTCCTACGTGTGCCTTGAGGTAACACAGTTATTGTTGTGTTCGCAGCTGTGTTGTTGCCTATGATGTGNAGAAGTACTTTCCTACGTGTGCCTTGAGGTAACACAGTTATTGTTGTGTTCGCAGCTGTGTTGTTGCCTATGATGTGTGGAGCTGGTTCCTCGTCGGCTCGCCGTGTGTTGCATGGTCCTGTTGTTAACGTGCTTTCGCATGTTCCTCCTGAGCGTGTTTCTGCTACCACCATCGTGTAGTGCCTTGTTGTTTGTGGCGTGCTTTGTGTTGTGTATGAAGTTAGTGTTGTGGCTACTCTTCGACTAACACAAACACCATTCTGGTGTGTATAGCTGTGCATGTTGAAAAAAACTTGAAACATTTATTTGAATTACCATTTTGGTGCTAATTAATTGTTGTTTCCCAAAAAATTATTACTAAATGATTAAATATGGCACCCTTTGTATGTATCATAGTTGATGGAGATACATTTGTACTTATAAATTAACTGCATGTTTATGTAATGCATTGAAATGTTGTGTCTCTGCACTGTATGTAAATTTAACTTGTGTTATGTTGTTTTCCTAAAATATTATGTAATGTTATTTCATTTACAGCTTGTATTTCAAAATGAAAATGTTTTTGTTTTACTGATAATGTATTGTGCGTTTTGCCATACAGTATTAGTTGTGATATTATTGAATTCTAAATATATTTTTGTAAGAAATGACTTTTTTATTATTTTTAAAAAAGGTTTTTTTGAGAAATTTTTTTTTAACACAATGACCACAGCCTATAAACATTTAAGAGAATAGTCACTTCAGTTTTCTTGTTTCTTTTTAATTCGTTAATTAAAATACAACCATGGTCTTTAAAGACTGGGTTTACTTTATAAGTGGCTTTATACTTAAATGTTTTAAAGAAACTTTTAGGAATTAATATGTGATGAAAAACTCTTAAATACTTTTTTTTAATATGCAAGAAAAATTNGATATTATTGAATTCTAAATATATTTTTGTAAGAAATGACTTTTTTATTATTTTTAAAAAAGGTTTTTTTGAGAAAAATTTTTTTAACACAATGACCACAGCCTATAAACATTTAAGAGAATAGTCACTTCAGTTTTCTTGTTTTCTTTTTAATTTGTTAATTAAAATACAACCATGGTCTTCAAAGACTGGGTTTACTTTATAAGTGGCTTTATACTGAAATGTTTTAATTTTAAAGAAACTTTTAGGAATTAATATGTGATGAAAAACTCTTAAATACTTTTTTTTAATATGCAAGAAAAATTNGTTTTAAAGAAACTTTTAGGAATTAATATGTGATGAAAAACTCTTAAATACTTTTTTTTAATATGCAAGAAAAATTTGATAACATTGAAATCACCATCAAAAAAGTACACAAAAAGAAGTATCGTATGAGTTACATCTTATTTATTTAATTAGTTATTATTTTAAGCCAGCACAATTACCATTATTTATATAAAACTGTTTGTGGGCGAATGCTATTTAAATTCATAATAGAAATTTGTATTTTTGATTAGCTTCGTAACAAAACTGGTTAATAGTTAACATTTCAATGTTCTGTTAATAATTTTACTTCACAGACAGAATGTTTTCTGTTGTGAAAATGGTGGTTGTGAACATAAACAAATATTACAACTTTTTCAACATTAAAGAAACACCTGAAATTCTGTTCAGCACTTTGTTCACGTGTTGTAAGTCTGGAAGGTTTTTATTATGTGTTTTAAAATGTGGATTTGGACATGTCTAGATTCTGCAATATTTCTAAAAATCTTGAAAATCGTAGGACTGGAATGAGCTCAGCGCCAACAAACATACGTTTTTTCTGCCTATTTGCTTTGTGAAGAACAAGGTTGAAATATATTTACTATATTGCTTTTGTACTTACACTAGAAATATATTTNGCCTATTTGCTTTGTGAAGAACAAGGTTGAAATATATTTACTATATTGCTTTTGTACTTACACTAGAAATATATTTTTATTGCAGTCAAATCTAGCTGATTGAATTTTTTTTTATGACAGATTAAGAATACATTTAAAAGTGATTATGGCACNTGTATTGCAGTCAAATCTAGCTGATTGAATTTTTTTTTATGACAGATTAAGAATACATTTAAAAGTGATTATGGCATTTATATACACTTTATTGAGCAGCTATCATGTACTGCTATAATACAATGGAACAGTACAGCCAAGGTACCCACACACATGAAATTTTTATTTTGTTTCCAGCATAAACATTATGCAATTTACAGGACTCACTTTGTTCTCCCACAGTGGCTCATCCTCCATGAATGCCAGGTAGTTATGTTTCAATTCATACCAAAGCAATGACNTTTATTGCAGTCAAATCTAGCTGATTGAATTTTTTTTTATGACAGATTAAGAATACATTTAAAAGTGATTATGGCACTTATATACACTTTATTGAGCAGCTATCATGTACTGCTATAATACAATGGAACAGTATAGCCAAGGTACCCACACACATGAAATTTTTATTGTTTCCAGCATAAACATTATGCAATTTACAGGACTCACTTTGTTCTCCCACAGTGGCTCATTCTCCATGAATGCCAGGTGGTTATGTTTCAATTCATACCAAAGCAATGACGAAACATATCAACAAATAAGATTTTTAAGTACAAATTTATGTGGTTATTGTTTGACAAATTATTTTGATGCAGATGATGCGCATGTAAAAGTTAAATTTAATACCTTGCTTGCAAATAACAGCAGCACGACAGTAAAATATTTCAATACAAGATTCAAGCACAATGTATCTCACCCTCTTAAAGCCTGGAAGAAGTTGCTACATTCGCTGCATAAATTGACAGCTGGGATGCTTCCCCTGTAACTCTATAACTTGTCTTTCAGTCCATGGAGACACCGTGAGGCCAGTAGCAGGGCCAGTAGTAGAATGGGTAGGGGTGAAGGCGGGTACAGTATTGATGGACATAGCGGATGGCATACGCCTGCGGAATACAAGGTGATGCTTCACTGCTGTAGCTGGAGTGGGCCTGATGGGCTCTGGGCGGTGCTTATGCGGGGTCGGGGGCAAGGGTGATACTGGCCTCGGTACGTTGAAGTATCCTGTGTTGTACGATGACGCTGGTGAGCTTTCCTTGTTTCCAGACCATTGACGAGCAGCTTCCTCATGCAAACGAGAATATACCCTTTGACAGTCGGTCCCCCACCCACAGATCATTGAGCCTGACCAGTGGCTATCTTATCACCCTCCCTGCCCTATGGTGGGGTATGTGGCAAGGTTATTGCTCAGGCTTAGGCAAGCTCTGGTAGGTAGACAAAGTGAGACTGTGTGTGTCAGAGTTCAAATGTTCCACCGCACTCTGGTTCGCCTTCCAGCCGCTAGGTTCACCGATTGCCAACCGCTGCTCAACAAATGCAGTGTGACATCACTTGCCATCTGAAGAAGCTGGTCCAGTCAGTGAAACGTTGTGACCGCACATCTGCGTGAAAAATGTGTTCGTCCAACTTTGTTTATGTGCGTCTATCCACAAGTACTGGGTAGCGAGTACTTGTGTTTTCTTTCTCGTTTTAACATTGTAACTGGAGCCTAGCAGCCTTTTCCTACTGTATGATAATAAATAAACCATGTACAGCAACAGATGTGAAAAAAATTAATTATGTTCATAACACTGTAACTAAAAAAACAGTAAAATGTTCCCCAGCAGTTTAAGAGTATATGTATTGAAAATACATATGCTCTTAAAAGTAGTGACCACAAAAAAGTTGTCTTTTGTTAGTTGGAATACTTAAACATACATACTATATTAATTATAATGAAGATGCAAAATGTATAAAATGTATTACGTAAATACAGAAGTGCATGTAAACATTTGATCTGCACCATTTGACAATGTGACGTACATGTGCATGTTGAAGAATCTCTGTCAGCACATGTCCTCAAAAACAATCTTGTTTTAATTTATTCACTCAGATTTATTTAATTACACAGCAGATATCTAAAAATTGAAGTGTCCATGGTTTGACAGACGGACTGCATCCCTACCCCCAAATCAAAATTACATATACATTTAAGTCTCTAAAAATTTCTTAGTTTCTCTTGATGGATGCACAAATTAAAGGCATCAAGTCCATGACAACATTAATGTTCCATGTAATAGAAGGAATACATAATTTGCAGAAAAGTGTATTTATGTTTGTACATTCAAAAGTTCTCAACTGACTGCAAATAACCTAGAAATTAAAAAGAGAACCATATGAAAAATTCTGTCACTTTAGATTAAATAAATTCCTCAACTATTCGCAACTCTAACAACACAATTGTAGGCCAGATGAAAAGGGGAGACTAGTTTGCTTTAATGACCAAGATCATACTGTACATTGATATTAGTATTGAATATATAACTGTATTCCTCAAAATTTTATGTGCATTTATGTATCACATAATATTTTAGTGTTTTACAATAACAAACAATATCATCATTTTAAAAATAATTTTTACAGAGAAGAAGAAAACGCTGAGGAAGAAGATTCGAACCAAAGATGAAGAAGAGAAACAAGGTTTGACACAATATTGTCATTTTTTCATTGACTCAACAAAAGTACTTAAAATATATTTGCTTTCCAACTTGACTGTATAGTCGGTCATATTATTTATAAGGGACTTAAAGTGGGTTTCATTGTAAAATGTTTAATGTGATACAGTAGCATACATGGCAAACGTATGCATGTATTACGCATGAGCTGTGGTCAGGCAGACTCATGCCGGCCGCTGCTGGTGCTAATGCCCCGTGCAGCTTTCATCACAGTCCATAAGAGCTGAAGAACTTGATCAGCAAGATGTTCAGCACTTCATCACCGCCATACCTTTAACACAATGACAATAAAAACTTTTGTGCTTATTTGAATGTAAATTATGTTGTTATATAATCATACTCTGGAGATTTACTTGTACATCTACAGACCTAGAGAAACAAGTGCTGTAGAAAGACAATGAAAGTGATTTCGAGAGTTGTTGGAAAGGATATCCAGATTATGGTTGTTATTAATTACATAACAGAAAATTATTCCTTGCTAGTCTTTTTTTGGTTGTATGAAACAAAATGTTATTCAAGTCCCCAATGTGACCAGATATGCTTAAGAACTCGTAAACTTTGAAGGGAGAACACACAAATGCAGACTAGACATTGTCCCCCNTTAATTACACAACAGAAAATTATTCCTTGCTAGTCTTTTTTTGGTTGTATGAAACAAAATGTTATTCAAGTCCCCAACGTGACCAGATATGCTTAAGAACTCGTAAACTTTGAAGGGAGAACACACAAATGCAGACTAGACATTGTCCCTTTCCTTCCCACAATTTATCTCTTCGCCATCTGTGTTTAACCTTTCTAAGGAAGAATATCAATCATTTTTGATAATATTGTGAGCACAGTAGCAATTCAAAATAAAATTAAACCAAATTAGTGGCAGGTAGATCTTGTATAGGCTAATTATCCTCTATTTAGTAAATTCGGCTCATGCTTGCAAACATGTCTTCATATTCATAGGTTATTTATTTTCTGACGATTCTCACACCAGATACATGTGTAAAGCATTTTCAGTTTAACTGGCGTGCAACTATTCATGTAGATGTTATTACAGGCATACATTTTTTTTTTCTTCTGTTATACTATTTAAAGGATGGTGCTTTTGAAATAAAAGAAAATTCTATGGTCAGTAAGGAACAAGATACTGGCAATGAAATTGACAATGAATTTTGTTATTTTTTTTACCTATACACATTGGCTCTAGTTAGAATAACAGTATCTGTTTAGCAACTAGGAGGTGGTGGGTTTGAGTCCCATCTATGCCAAAACACTATGCAATGTTTGTAGCATTCAGTTAAGTTAGCAGTAGTGCATAAACTAAACTAAATGGAGGAAGTTACACGTCCGTAATTTCTTTCATGATATGTTTTTTATTTCCATCTCAGAATGAAAATGTTTTTTCAATATGTACAGTATTCATTTTCTAAGGAAACTAGATGTAACTTAACAAAATGTTTTATAAATTATTTGTGTGACAATTATGTCAGTAAATCACATTTCATGCATGGTAACTTTGGCATGATTCGATTCCTGAAAGGACATGTATCATAGTCAATAACTCACAAATGCCATCTTTCCGCGAGACCGTAGGTGGAAACTTGTGTAGAAAAGACTCATTTTTTTTATAAAGCTCCAAAAACTCTTATTTGGTAATAAAGTTGTTACTGTCGAGTATGCATTGTATTGAACAAGATTCTACCTTGCAAAACCAACATTAAATTTACATAGGTAACCATACTTTTATAACAAGAGTGAAATTGGCAACATAGGTGGCCAGTCGAGAAAAATAGGAGTTATGAGGTGCAAAGCTAGACTATACAACTATGCCTCAAAAAATTTAATCAGTGACTATTTTATTCCAAAATACGTATAAACTACTTTGAGAATGAGGAGGTTTAGAATCTACAACCTTACAATAAGTCCAGTGAGCAGATATGTATATGTAACCAGAGGCGTCGAGAGGGGGTTGAAGCCACCGCTGTATCCCTGGGGCCCACTTCTCTGAGAAAACCCATAGAAGCCAGACAAATATTTAAAAAAAAAGTCAAAAACAAATAAAAACAATTTTTTTTATTTTTTATTTGAAGGAAAAAAAGAATTATCAAAAGAATTGTTTAAAACAATTTACATTCAAATATAGCAATGGTTTTTTTTAAATATTAAACTTACAAGATTACAGCAGTTCAACATGATCTCTAACAAAACCTGCCATAGCTCTCCACGGGCCTGTATGTAACATTACACAAAGTCGGAAGTCATCACACGAGAAAATTATTTCCACCTTGCTTTTGCAGATTGTTTTTCTTAACAGTAACAGATTTGAGAAGTATCAGCATGTGAAGGCATATGAATGAAAGATCATGATTTTAGGTAACACAATGACACCCACTCAAAGCCAGAGAAGTGTACCATGCATTTGGAACATTGCTATCATTCATACACAGGAAACACTTTCAGCAATGTTTCCTTACTTTATGGGTCACAGACAGTGGTGCAGCAGCAAGCGCTCTCGCCTCCCACCAAGGCAAAACGGGTTCGATTCCCGGCAAGGTTGCTCTTGGATTTTTGCACGCGGGAATCATGCTGGATGGGTACCACTGGTGAGCGGTTGTTCCCAGGTCAGTGGTTGTTCCGAGGGATCCTCCATTCCCTCGCCACCCTTGCATTATGGCGTTGCTCCATACTCACCTCGCTTCACCCTCATCAGCTCTCGAGACCTCGATGTTAAGAGCCACCCATACCTCTCTACTCCACTCCACTTTTCTTATTTTATGATGTTAACCTTACAGTGAGCTGTTATAAGACAGCAACTTCTGATTTGTCTACATTTCATAGTGATTCTCAATACAATTTATTCATTTACATTCAATGATTGGAAATATATTGTACTGTGTTTAGTATTAATTTTTTGTGGTTAGATGTTTGTTTGTAATAACACAATTTTAAATTTTATTAAGCTCCACAAAATATAATCATTAAAATACTATCTTTGAAATTTCTGATCTGCATTCATATGCAAATTGTTAATAGAAATGAAAAAAGTCGTAACAATATTTAAATGAAACTTTGTGCAATACACAATTGTTAATCATAAGACTATTGAAAAAAAAAAAAAAGAAAAAGAAAAGAAAAGACTATAATTGAAAATACTTTGTGATATGTCATATATTATCTTGAGCTTCTTTGCCTGTTATTCTATTCATAGATATCATTTATTTTGGTCTTTTCATTGAAGCCAGCCAGTGGCATAGCTGTTTGGGGGGGTGGGGGATTGGGGATTATAACACCTCAACCCAAAGGTTGTGTTAACAATCAGTTTGGAAATTTAAGCGTTTAGTTGTGACGAAAATATGTAATTGCTTTAAATTGTGATGCATTTTATTATATTCTGAAATAATTTTTTCTTAGCATTTGTCCTAATTCCTACATGTATCCTTACTGCTAACTCTGGCAATACCTCCTCTGCTCTTCTCTTCAGTCAGTGTTACTCCCCCTTCCCCCTTGAGGAATTTCTGGCTATGCCACTGAAGCGAGCAGCTAGAGTTTCAGAATAAGACAATATATATATAAAAAAAAAAAAAAAAAAAAAAGCGTAATTGTATTTAAAAATGTTTGCTTTTAGCCTCTCTGTTAGCAACAAACACTTTGTTTGGCTCACAGATGATGTTGAGTTTTAATGTAAGGAACATTATGATATCAAGGGTGCAATGAGAGACTGCAAAAATTTGCATTCAGTGGCCAGTATTTCACTATCTGATATGTACTTGCAACATCACAATGTTTTCATTGGCCCTGCCATGTGTTCATTGACTTCAGTGTTCGAAACAAATCATTTACACTCCTGACTAAATTTCATATGATTCAGACATTGTATTTTAATGGGATTATAGCTAAGTGTCCTCAAGGGCATATCAATTAAACATGGACTCAATCCCAGTGACCACAAACACATATGCTTCTTTCTCGTCTAGCTTGTTTCCAAATGAAATCGCAAAATTTTTTCAGTCTCTAGTTGCTGTTAACTTACATTATTCATGTCAAGGAGAGTAATGCCGTCATTCTTACTTTCTTTATTAACTTTGATTATTAATGTTGTACTCATTTTCTTTCAGTATGACTCGTGTAACAATAATGATAATTCAGTGTGCTCATAATGAAAGCTTTACTCTTTCTTCCTAGCCTCTTCTACGCTTCAGTGTTCATTTGATCTCTAGCTTGTTAATCTGTAATCTGCTGGTTTGACCTCAAAGGTACAGATCCTCGCTCATACAATAACACCTGTTATGAAACAAACATATGCTAGTACTATACTTTTTACGTCATCCACTTCAAGCTTATCTTTATTTTATTTGCTGCTTGGAATGGCTTTTTCTACCCATCATGGAAAATTTGAATTTGCAGCTTGTAGCATGTTATGCTTTTCAGCTTGTATTTTGAGGTAAGTTGTTTCACCTTTCCTCAAGTTTAACCATAATCCATCACTCTGCAGGTTTGCTAGCCCCAATGTTTGAGCTAGAAATCATTATAAGAATTAGTTTTCATTAGCAGTTTATTTTTCTGTAAATACAGACATGTATTTACAGAAAAATAAACTGCTAAATTTCAAATGTTTCTAATCATATAATGTAGGAAGAAGGTATATGTTAAACTTGGTTTGTAAAATATGAATATCCAGTGACATTCTGCACAAACAGTTTTGTGTTGTATGCATAGGCCTTCTTCTTGGTAGTTGAAAACCAATTTATTTTACTTTAAATTGTTTACCAGCTCCAGAAAATAATGCAATTCGTTTTGCATTTAATTTATTTTGTATTGTAAATGTTTTTCTTTTCCTGCTGAGATGTTAATTTATAGTTATCTTGTTGTAAGCTTCTTGTAACACTTTCCGCTCATCCATTCACATTAACGGTCCTGGAAAAATTTTCTATGACATGCTTTCAAAACTGCTTTGTAGCAATCTGTAACCTGCACACTTCTTGCAACCTTTCCTGTGTTGAGTAATAACAGTATGCACTAACAGCCAACGCTATTATTTTCTGCAACTCACTATACTCTCTCCAGCTGTAACATTTACAGTCATTTATGTCATTCATCACTTTGCACTGTATGCTATATCTTGGTCCTTTCAATTTACAAACAGTACTTTTCAAAGCATGTGAACGCTTTTTGATCTGTCAAGGCTTTATGCATCTTTTATTCCAAGTATTAAATTTTATAATTTTTTTTTTCTGCTGCTGCTTACGCTTTTTTAAAATTAATACTGTCACTTACAGAGAGAAAATCAAAATATTTTTGATTATTTTCTGCAAGTTTCAACACTTACTTTCAAATGCACTTACAAAAACACATTTTCATTCTTCTTAGAACTGTACACTCACACATTTATATATGTATTTACTATTTATATCTTAAGTTATTTATCTTGAAACATATCATGACATTCATTTTAAATTGACCATGCGGGAATAAGAAGTAATAGTATTGTTATTAAATGACTTACTGATTTCAGTTTGAACTCTCACACCTTCTTGATTTTCAGTGAAATCAGGTCATGTTCTGAAACATATAAGTGGTGAAATTAGAAAAAAAGTTTTTGGTACAGATATAATTTTATTCAATATCTTGCATGGCTAATTTAAACATGACACAGTACTGATATTTTTTTTCATGCCAAATGACACAGTTACATGTACATAATTTCACAGAAGTCATAGAAGAAACAGCATCCAAGACAGCTGTGGACACTCGACACCAAAAGACACAGAAACCTCATGATAGGGAGGAGGGAGTGACAATCACAGAGGTACCTGTAGATGAGGAAGAAACTACAGTCACAGAGCGTTCTGTGGCTGTCATCACACAACCTGCAGAGGAAGAGAAAACAGATATTGAGGAAAGAAAAGACAATGAGGAAGAATTGGTGATAGTAGAAAAAACAGGAAAAGGAATAATAAAGCAAAGGAAAAAGAAAATAATAAAGCAGGAGTCAGAAGAAGAAATAGAAATAGAAATAGAAATTGTGGGAGGAGGTAAAAGAAAAGTCAAAAAGACAATAAAAGCTGTAAGACCAGATACAGAAGAAGAATTTATTACAGAAGAATACACAGAGGAGATAAGGCCCTTCCCTGATACGTCCCTGAAAGGTCTTCCCCTTGTTAACTTGCCCAGGCAAATTGCAGAGACTGTGCCATTAGCTCACACTACTGAAATATTAACTGGGAAGCTGGCAGAAGAACACGTCAAGGTGAGCTTGCTCACACACACTGCTGTGTCACGACAAGAAGTGACATTGGAAGAGCACGAGCAAGATGTGCCAGGGAGTTTAAAACATGAAAGTGCAAAAGCAGAACCAACTCTGGATACAATGCAACCTTACCAAGTGACAGAACATGATGTGCAAGCATATCCTGGAGAATTTCAGACAACATTCAAGCCACAGACATTTGAAGCCAGTAAGACTGTGGTGTCTAGTGAAGGCATTGTCGTCAGTGAAACTACAGCGGATCATGAGACTGGAAACATACCGGACATGAAGAACGTGCAGCACACACGAGCAACGCTCTCCATGCTGCTGAAAGAGGCTACTGCAGTCACTGAGATGCTTGTTTCACAAAAGGAAGGTGACATGAAACCTGACAGTGTTCCTCAGAGTCGCCATGCCGTGCAAGCAGTGGTGCCTCAAGAGAGTTTATCCATCACTGAAGTTACGGAAGCACAGTCGGAAGACAAACTTGATTCCATAATCAAACCAACTCCGGTGAAACCACGAATGGAGGTCCCTTCTGCAGAACCACTGATTGTTAGTGAAGTATTTGCTGAGACAAAACCAGGGAAGTACTACCCTGAGTTATTTGTTGCCACAGAGGTAGCTACAAAAACTGTTGTCACCCAGCAGCAAGTTACGGTGCAAGAGATGCATGCACCTGAAGCAGAAGGCGAATATGTTCCTGGACGATTGCCGGCCTCTCAACTAGCAGGTCTTAGCATAACACCAGGAGAAACGCTGGTTGTGTCTGAAACAAGTGTGCAAGAAAAGGAAGGTGATTTAGTGGTGCAACGTAAACCAGATAAGTTCCAAGCTACGCAAGATTTAACAGTTTTGGAAGGTATTTCTGTGAGTCAAGTAGAAACACAAATGCCTCAGCAGGAGTTCACTGTGGATATAAATGAAGAAAGGACAGCAGAGATAGATTTCAGTGAGCGTGAATCTTTAGTTACGCTGGAAAATACAATAGTAGAAAAAGAAGGGCAGTTTATGCCTGGGGATAAGCCACAAGGAAAACAGGCAGATACATCTATAACATGTCTAGAGATATCGGGTGTTTCTCTACCTGTCATTCAGGATTCTGAAAGTGACTTTGTACCTGATAGAAAACCTCTTGGAGCATATGCTGAACCCAGTATTAGACCAGAAGAGTCCATTGCTGTGTCTGAGGTAGTACCCGAAACTGCACCCTCAGAATTTCATGATATTTTACGATACCGTACCGACGAAGCAATGGTCAATGTTGAAACTCAAGAAGCAAAGCAAATTGCTGTCACTGTTACCCAGGAAAAAGAAGGTACCATGGAAAGTGTAGAAGCACCTCAGCCATGTAGGGTGGAACAAGCATTCACACCTCAGACAGGAATTTCAGTGCTTCAAACACAGACAGCAGAAAAGGAAGGTGATTTCAAAGCACTTGAATTGCCAGAAAGTCATACAGTAAAAACAGCTCCTGGCCAACCAGTGCACAGCCTTGTTGTGGAAGAAACACTATCTGAAGGATCAACTGGTGATTTAGAAAAATACAAACCTCAAACTGGAGTGGCAAAATTAAAACATGATGTTTTCCAGGAAACGGTTATTGAGGAAGCTGTAATGGGAGAAGGTCTGAAAGAACACAAAATTGGTGATCATCCAGATCAGAAGGTAGCTGATGTTTCCCTTCGTGAGGAAGAAGGCATCACAGTCACAGAAGTAATCATACAAGACAAAGAGGCAAAGTACACTCAGCCTGATATGCCATCTCATTCCTTTGCCATTCCAGAATTTTCACCACAGAAAGTTGCAGTTAAATCAGAAGTTTTACCAGAAAACATCACAGGCCCACTGATTGAAGATGTACCTGTAGTAGGCATAGCAAAAACAGAGCAAACAACTTTGGAGAGTTTGCTAATAACATTGACTCAAATGGTTGAAAGAGAAGGCGAGTTCAAAAAGGATTTGAAACCGGATACTAAAGAAGCAAATATGGAGTGGAATGAAAGCATGTCTGGCCTTTCTGTGCTCCAAGTGTTAACACACGATAAAGAAACTGAGTACATGACTGAAGAAATGCCCAAACAGGTGACAGCTACTCCAAGTGTTCCTAGTCATGAAATTGCTGTAAAGTCAGAAACTTTACCTGAACTCAGTGTAGGTACACTTCTTTCAGAAGAACCACAGTATGGAAGGGCAAAACCACAGAACGAACCATTTCAGGAATTGCTTGTAACAGAGACAGCTATTGCAGAAGTGGAAAAGGAACTGAACAAAGATATCAGTCCTGAAACTAAGAAAGCTGAAGTCACTGTAGATGCTGGGGAGGGAATTTCTGTGATTGAAATTGTTGCTGACCACAAAGAAACCATTTTGGAGTCATTGGATCTTCCAAAGCAAAGGACTGCTGTTTTAGATATTTTTGGCCATGAAGTAGCGCAGAAAGAGGTGGTTATTGTTGATGACTACATAAGCGACTTAACTGAAAAGATTCCAGTAGAGGTCAGGGCTCACCCTGAGCAAGAAGCACTGGAATGTGCCCTTCTGCTGCAGCCTACTATAGGTGAAAAAGAAGGTGAGTACATAGGTGACGTAAAACCTGATCATAAGAAGGCAGAAATCTTGTTTGAAGAGGGACAAGTAATAAGTGTGACTGAGATTATAGCTCAAGACAAAGAGCAGCCTATGGTGACACCAGAGGCTCCAGAGCAAAACAAAGCAACTTCTGATATAACAGGCCAGACAGTGGCTGTCAGTTCAGAGGTCATTCCTGATCTCAGTATTGAAGAAATAATTACAAAAGAACCTATTTTTGCTGAAGCTAAACCAGGACAGATTCCATTCCAGAGTATTATATTGAGTGAAATGACAGTTCGAGAAAAAGAATCTGAATATAAAGAATATGCAATGCCAGAACTTAAAAAGGCTGACACAAATTTTGAAGAAGGTCAGGGCATAACAGTAACACTTTATACTCTGCAAGATAAAGAAAGTGAATTTGTGTCCATGGAACAGCCAAAAGGAGTATCAGCTCAATCTAATGTTGTTGCACAAGAAGTTGCTGAGAAAACTGAAGTTGTTCCTGAAAACACTATTGGATTACTTTCTCGAGAGTCCCCTGAGAAAGGACAAGCAGTGGCAGGACAGTTGCCATACAAAAGTGTTATACTTTCTGAAGTTTCCACAATTGAAAAAGAAGGGGACTTCAAAGACTCTATTATTCCAGATACAAAAAGTGCATACGTAAGTTTTGAAGAAATAAAAGGGGTGTCAGTTACTGAAGTTGTTTGCCAAGATCAAGAAAGTACGTATGATACACCAGACAGACCAGAAGGTAAATTTGCTAAACCAGATATAATTGGTCATGAGGTTGCTCTTAAAACTGAGGTAACAGCGGAAAACCAGACAGGAGAAATTGTGACTGAGTTACCTAAGGGAAGCATTGCTTCATCCGAACAACTGCCTTTTGAAAGCTTAGAGCTGTCTGAGACTCATGTGCAGGAATGTGAAGGTCAGTTTACTGGAAAATTAAAGATGACTCTGAAAAGTGCAGAGCTTGCATTTGAGGAAGAGCATGGTGTAGCAGTGACTGAAGTTACTGCTGATGACAAAGAAAGTTTGTATGAATCACTAAGTAAACCTAAGGAAAGAACTGCCTACCCAAATGTTAGTAGTCAGGAAATTGCAGAAATATCTGAAGTCATACCTGAGTATGGTTTGGGCAGCATTGAGGAAAAGGCAGCAGCCACCGCCACTGCATTCGCAGAGCAGTTGACTTTTGAAAGCGTGATACAAACTGTGGCCACGGCTGGTGAACAAGAAGGCCAGTTTTTCGACTTCCTAACTCCCGGAACAAAGAAAGCAGAAATTTTGTTTGAAGAGGGTCAAAGTGTAATGGTTACATCTGTAACTCCAGAAGACAAAGAAAGTGAATGTACTCCTAAAGTAAAAGAAAAAGAGAGAACAGCAGGTATAAATATTTCAGGCCATGAAGTGGCAGAGAAGTCTGAAATAATCCATAACATTGGCATTGGTGAACTTGCTGAAGATGTACCAATGTCAGCTTATGCTCAAAGTGAACAGCTGCCTTATGAAAGTGTTGTTTTTACAGAACATACAATTAATGAACATGAAGGAACATTCCTTGGAGACAAAAAGCCTAGCATGCGTGAAGCTGGACTGGAATATGAAGTTGAACACAGTCTGACTGTTTCTGAAGTAACGCTTGGTGATAAAGAACTTTCATATAGAGCTCCAGAGTTACCCAGCAGTAAGAAAGCTTTCTCAGATGTAACTGAAAGTCAAGAAGTGGCAGAACATTTAGAGACCATCCCTCACCACTCGGTAACATCTCTGGAAGAAACAAAGTTGGTCACAGAACAAGCTCGTCCTGGCCATGAAACACTTCAGTGTGTGGTTGTCTCTCAAGATTTAGTCCAGGAAACGGAAACAGAGTTTACTGGAAAGTTTAAACCAGAAACTAAAAACATTGATTTTACTATAGAAGAAGGCAAGAAAGTGTTAGTGGTATCAGAAATATTGGTTGAGGACAAGGAAGGTGAGATAAGTGTGGCAGATGTACCAAAATACAGGAAAGCTCAGTCTGACGTTGCAGGACATGAAGTAGCACAACACTCAGAAATTCTAACAGATACATGCTTGGGAGAAATGCCTGTGATAAAAAAGCATAATGTTACAGCAAATGTAGAACAAGTGCCATTTGAAAGTTTAGTTCAGAGTGAAGCAATTGTTAGAGAATCTGAGCATGAACTCAAAAAAGATCTCAAGATTGTCACAAAATGTGCAGAAGTGACGTTTGAAGAAGGCAGAAGTGTTACTGTCAGTCAAGTTGTTTTAGAAGACAAGGAAGATACATGTCATGCATTAGAAAAGCCAAAGGAAATTACAGCTACCTCTGAGATACTAAGCAGTGAAGTAGCACAAAAATCTGAGGTTTTGACAGAAATGAGTATTGCAGAGCTGACATTAACCACTCCAGTTCCTGCAACAGCTTCCAGTAAATCAGTTCCATTTGAAAGTTTGGTGTTGACAGAAGTCACACCTCGTGAATGTGAAGGCGACTTCCACAGCTTATTAAAACCAGAAACAAAGACTGCAGAACTAAGTTTTGAAGAAGGCAGAGGTGTTACAGTCACAGAAGTAACTGCAGAAGACAAAGAAGAACTTTGTGTTGCAACTGAAAAACCAACACCACGCAAGGCACAACCTGAAATCGTACCCCATGAAGTGGCAGAAAAGTCAGAAGTTATCACAGACAACACTGTAGGTGACTTTGTACCAAAGCCAGTGCAGAAAACTTCTGCTATTTTGAACCAAGTACCATTTGAAAGTATCATTCAGGCTGAAGCTATAGTTCAAGAGCAAGAAGGAGAATTGAGTGAGAGTTTGCAGATGATTAGAAAGACTGCTGACCTGTCCTTTGAAGAGGGAAAGAGTTTAAAGGTTACCCAGGTAACAACTGAAGATAAAGAATCTGCACTTCAAATAGAAGAAATACCAAAACAAACAACAGCGCAGACTAAAATAATAAGTCAAGAATCATTGCAACAAGACATGGTTTGTACAGAAATGCACATTGGCGAGCTTGAAGTCAGCATTCCAAAAGAAGAGCAAGCACATCCTGAGCAAAGCACCATAGATAGTATAGTTGTATCTGAAAACATTGTCCAGGAGCATGAAGGCACATTTGATAAGGATTTTAAACCCTCCACTAAGAAAGCACAGGTCGAGTTTGAAGAAAAGAATGTAATAGCAGTATCTGAGGTTGTCCTACAAGATAAAGAAGATGACTATGTAGTGTCGGTTGCACCAAAAGAAAGGAAAGCAGTTTTGGATGTGCTGACACAGGAAGTTGCAGAGAAATCAGAAGTGATGGTTCAGCTTGGATATGAAAAGCTTTTACAGGTACACCCAGATTTAGCTGTGGCAAAGGCTGAACAAATTCCTCTGGAAAGTCTAATGCAAACCCAGACTATGACTGGTGAACAAGCAGAACAGTTTGAAGGGACATTCAGTGCAGAAAAAAAGAGTGCAGAGCTTTCACTTGAAGAGATGAAAGAGGTTGTAACAGTAACTCAGATTATTGCTGATGATAAGGAAGGGGAATATTTAAAAGAAGCAGCACCACAGAAGCACATAGCCCATCCTGATGTGTTGGGACAAGAGGTGGTTCAGCAGACGGAGATAGTTACGGCTATGAGTGCCGGAACCATGCAGGAGGATGTTATTCCTCTTGGAAAGCAAGCAATCCCACAGCAGATACCATATGAGAGTGTGTTACAGTTAGAAGCTTCGGTGCAAGAGAAAGAAGGAGTTATGTTTCCAGGAGAAAAACCTGAAACAACACAAGCCAGTTTGCAGTTCCAGGAAAACAAGAGCATAACCATAACAGAAGTGATGGTGCAAGACAAGGAAGCAACAAAGGTTATCACAGGGACAGCTACACAAGGGGTCGCCCAACCTGACATTGTGGGACGGGAAGTGGCCTTGAAACTTGAAATTCTCCCAGAAAATGAACTAGGTTCTCTCGAGAGTATTGCTCCTACGACTTGTGTGGCAAAACCAGCCGTGCCACAACAGCATGGCCTCATTGTCTCTGAAGTTCAAACTACAGGTGAAGTAGAGTCTCCACTGGCAGATCTGGTGAAGCCAGACTCAAAATCCATCAGTGTTGTGCTGGAAGAACAAGACACCAACCTTGTGGTAACGCAAGTTCAACCTGAGGATGCGGAGGGTGAGTATGAAGTAGCCAGTAGAAAAGAGCAGTATGGTGTAATGCATTTAGACTCAACTTATGCATTAATAGAGGAGCAGGTTATTCCAGACAGTAGTCTTGATTCTTTTGTTAGCACTATTGTTAAGACACAATCACAACATGCTGACTTTATTGACACAGTCCATAAAACACTCGTGGAAGTCACCGAGATAACACCAGGGGAACAGGAAGGTACATTAAGCAGGGTAGTCATTCCAGACACTAAAAATGCAGGTCTTCTTTTTGAAGATTCTGAAAGGGAAATAACAGTGGTGGAGGCTGTATTAAGTGAATGCGAGGAGGCTTTTGTGACAGAGCACCAACGAGTAAGTTTTGCATCTCCTAATATTGTCCCAAACCAAACTATTTTCATAGAAGAAATTAAACCTAATGAACCTGTAGAAAATTTCTCTGTTTTGAAGCCTACAGAGAAAACAATTAGGGCTAGTTCAGAACTTAATGAAGGGGTAATATTTACTGAAGTGAGCTTAGGTGAAACAGAAACTAATTTGCTGGGTGAAGAATTTAAATTTACTTCAGGCAAAGCAGAAATGGTTTTTACTGAAAATACAGGAATTGTAGTATGTGAAAACCAATTGCAACAAGTAGCTGATACTTTCCACACTGATTTGCGAAGAGCCTCATATGTTGCAAATGTTGACATTTTATCTACAGTGGCACCAGTTATTGAAGAACCTGTACAAGGTGCTACTGTGGGTGATTTACAACTTCCAGTTTTAAATAAACAGGTAGAAGTTGAATCACAAATAATCATGGAACAATGTGTAGTAACACAGCAGTTGTTACCAGAAGAAAGTGTTGGGGAAATTGAGATGGACAGAAGGGTTGCAGATGAAGTACAGATTGAAGGTAAGTGTGTTACAGCAGAAGCTGTAATTACCAAGCAAATTGAGGTCCAGCAGACTGTAGTTGAAATAAAGACTGAAGAATTAAGTGAAGAGAAATTTGCAGAAATTAAAGTTGCAACTAGAGATGCATTGCAGGCACATGAAGCACAGCTAGCTGAGAGTACAGTGAGAATTAAAGATGCAGAAAAATTCCATCAACAAATTGCAGAACAAAAGTTATTAAATGCAAATGCTACTGTGACTGAAATGGTATTACCGAATGAAAATGCAGAATTGTTCAGTGAACAAAAGCTTAGAGAGTTTACAGCAAAATTAAACACAGTAGGGAAAATAACAGCATTACAAGAACAAGTAACACTGGAAGAGTCAATAGAAGACATACATGCGAAGCGATCTTTGAAAGCAGCATTTGCTAAATCTGATATTATAACTAATGAAGCTGTTTCAACAGAACAGCCAGAAATAAATGAATCTTCTGTTTCAAAATCAGATAAGGAATTTGTAGAAGAAAAGTTTGCAAAACCAGAGATTGTTCCCACGGTAGTGGCAACAAAGGAACACATTGAATTAAGTGAGAGTCTTGAAAGCTTTTCATCAGAATTACATTCAGAGAAAACAGTTAACCAAATTGTCGTAGTCACAGAAAATGCTGTCATAAGTGACATAACAAATGCACAAGAAGATGCTATTAATTTGCCAAAATTAGCAGACCATCGAGTGCTAAAAGCTCATGAAGAAGTTGTTGCTTCACATGCAATTTGCACAGATGAGATTATAGTAAATGAAGAAATGCTGGATATGAGAGAGAAAGTATTACTTGACAAGAAACAAGTAAATACAAGTTTTGTTGAAAATCAAGTACTTGCAACTGAACAAGTGGTAACACAAGAAGATCTACTAGCACTGCATGACAAAAAAGAAGGTAAAGAAACTCAGGCACTAGAAAACATTGTAACAGTTTCCGCTGTTCTTATAGAACAACAGACAGCACAAGAAGATGCACCTCGTATGGTCATAAACAGACTCCTTGAAGGAACTGAAGCAAAAGAAACCATTGTCACAACTGAATCACTCATAACCGAACAACCTGCAACAGCAGAACAGACTTCAGACATTTTAACAAATACATTATTGCCAGGAATAACAGCACAGCAACAATTAGTTGGACACACAGCTGCTGTAGTTCAACAACATACAGCAGAAGAACAAACCAGTATTATAAGAGATACATCTGTTGGAAAAACTATGCATGCAAAATCGCAAATAACTGGTCATGAAGTTGTGGTGACAGAACAAAAAATTATACACGAACAAACTACAAATATGCCAGATGCTTTTGAAGCTAAAGAAACTGAAGCAAAACCAGATGTATTTGGTTATGAGGTTGCAATCACTCAACAACAAGTAACTCAAGAACAAACAACTGATTTGCCTGAGGCTACATTAGCTAAAGAAACGGAAGCAAAACCAGATATTTCTGGTCATGAAGTTGCAATAACTGAACAGAAATTAGTACATGAACAAACAACAGACATACCGGAAGCTATTACAGCTAAAGAAACTCAAGCAAAACCAGATGTATTTGGTTATGAGGTTGCAATCACTCAACAACAAGTAACTCAAGAACAAACAACTGATTTGCCTGAGGCTACATTAGCTAAAGAAACGGAAGCAAAACCAGATATTTCTGGCCATGAAGTTGCAATAACTGAACAGAAATTAGTACATGAACAAACAACAGACATACCAGAAGCTATTTCAGCTATAGAAACTCAAGCAAAACCAGATGTATTTGGTCATGAGGTTGCAATCACTCAACAACAAGTAACTCAAGAACAAACAACTGATTTGCCTGAGGCTACATTAGCTAAAGAAACGGAAGCAAAACCAGATATTTCTGGCCATGAAGTTGCAATAACTGAACAGAAATTAGTACATGAACAAACAACAGACATACCAGAAGCTATTTCAGCTATAGAAACTCAAGCAAAACCAGATGTATTTGGTCATGAGGTTGCAATCACTCAACAACAAGTAACTCAAGAACAAACAACTGATTTGCCTGAGGCTACATTAGCTAAAGAAACGGAAGCAAAACCAGATATTTCTGGCCATGAAGTTGCAATAACTGAACAGAAATTAGTACATGAACAAACAACAGACATACCAGAAGCTATTTCAGCTATAGAAACTCAAGCAAAACCAGATGTATTTGGTCATGAGGTTGCAATCACTCAACAACAAGTAACTCAAGAACAAACAACTGATTTGCCTGAGGCTACATTAGCTAAAGAAACGGAAGCAAAACCAGATATTTCTGGCCATGAAGTTGCAATAACTGAACAGAAATTAGTACATGAACAAACAACAGACATACCAGAAGCTATTTCAGCTATAGAAACTCAAGCAAAACCAGATGTATTTGGTCATGAGGTTGCAATCACTCAACAACAAGTAACTCAAGAACAAACAACTGATTTGCCTGAGGCTACATTAGCTAAAGAAACGGAAGCAAAACCAGATATTTCTGGCCATGAAGTTGCAATAACTGAACAGAAATTAGTACATGAACAAACAACAGACATACCAGAAGCTATTTCAGCTATAGAAACTCAAGCAAAACCAGATGTATTTGGTCATGAGGTTGCAATCACTCAACAACAAGTAACTCAAGAACAAACAACTGATTTGCCTGAGGCTACATTAGCTAAAGAAACGGAAGCAAAACCAGATATTTCTGGCCATGAAGTTGCAATAACTGAACAGAAATTAGTACATGAACAAACAACAGACATACCAGAAGCTATTTCAGCTATAGAAACTCAAGCAAAACCAGATGTATTTGGTCATGAGGTTGCAATCACTCAACAACAAGTAACTCAAGAACAAACAACTGATTTGCCTGAGGCTACATTAGCTAAAGAAACGGAAGCAAAACCAGATATTTCTGGCCATGAAGTTGCAATAACTGAACAGAAATTAGTACATGAACAAACAACAGACATACCAGAAGCTATTTCAGCTATAGAAACTCAAGCAAAACCAGATGTATTTGGTCATGAGGTTGCAATCACTCAACAACAAGTAACTCAAGAACAAACAACTGATTTGCCTGAGGCTACATTAGCTAAAGAAACGGAAGCAAAACCAGATATTTCTGGCCATGAAGTTGCAATAACTGAACAAAAAATTGTACATGAACAAACTACAAATCTGCCAGAATCTGTTGAAGCTAAAGAATCTCAAGCAAAACCAGATGTATTCGGACATGAAGTTGCAGTCATCCAACAACATATTTCTCACGAGCATGTATCTGATTTACCAGACTTTGTGTCTGCTACAGATGTGGCAACAAAACCAGATGTGCTTGGCCATGAAGTTGCAATAACTGAGCAAAAAACTATTCATGAACAAACAGCAGATTTGCCTGCAACAATTACAACAAGCAAAAGAAGACAAGCAACACAAGAATTTTGTTTAGTTGATATTGCTGTGTCTGATGAAAATATTATTCAAGAGCAGATGTCTGATTTGCCTGAGTATATTGCAGCTAGTAAAATACAAGCAAGGATAGAAATGTGTGGTGTTGAAGCTGCAATGATTGAAGAAAAAACAGTGCAAGAACAAACTGTCGATTTTATAGATAGGCACTTAGTTAAAGAATCAATGTTAGGAAGTGCACTGGGTCATGAATCTGCAGTCACAGAGCAATATTTAACACATGAACAAATTACTGAATTCTCTGAACCAATGGAAATGGTAAAAATACAAGCAAAGAGCGAGGTTGTCAGTCATGAAGGTACAGAGATTGTGCAAAAATTTTCATATGAGCAATCTACTGATTTTAAAGGGCCAGGTTTATCTAGTGAAATGAAAGTGAACACAGGAGTTATTCAGTTAGAATCTGTGATTACTGAAGAACAAATTCCACTGGAGCTAGAGTCATATTTACCTGAAATTTTATCTGAGAAGGAAATATACCCCGTGTCAGCATTACTTGGCCATGAGGCGGCAGTCATTGAACAACACATAACTCAAGAACATACAACTGATTTTCGCCCTTCTGATACCGAAGAAGGAAAAGGAAAATACCTTGTTGAAAATGTTTATGGTAAGTTTGTTAGTTCTAATAAAGATCTGAGTTCTGAGTCCATTTCAGAAGAAGGTGCTTTCACCACTGTTGATGAATTAAAATATAAAAGACTTGAAGCTGAAGGTGAAGTAGTTTGCATTGGCAAACATACAATGCGTAAACTATCTGATTCTAGGCAGGTTATTGATATAACACCAAACACAGAAACTGGGTCAACAGAGGTTTTAGTTGAAGTACATTTGCCTCTTGAATCAGCTACAGCTACACAGACAGACAGTGACATGAGAGTAGCAGTAACTGAGGAAATTAACACTTCTCTTCTTGTAGCTGGAGACATACAAGCACTATCTGATGTTTGTTCTAATGCATATCATGATGTCACACATTCAACTCAAACTGCACAAATACATGAGGTAAGTGTACATGAGAGGGAAGGAACACTACTGCCGCTGCATAAAGAGCAAGCAAGACTGCTGTCAGTGGCTGAAGTGTTGGAACACAGCACTCTCAAACATACTCTGGTCACAGACACATTGCACAGTGAAGAAACACTTACACAAGACCTTAAAGTTACTGATGCAGTAAAAGAAGAATGTACAGAATTAGACACAGTAAGACAAGACAAGCATAAACCACAAGAAATTTTGTCACTTGCTACAGACACTGAAGACACTGCTGAAATGGCAGTTACTAACACTACATCACATGAACACGTCATCCCAAAAGAGGTCAAACCAGAGCACAATGATCAAAATACTTATCTCACTACTACTCTGTCACCTCACAAAACCGTTGACATTTCAGAGATGCTGGAGGAGGTTACCAAACAGACAACTCACATCACAGCCACACAAAGTCTCGAGCAGATGCCAGTCATAACCGTGAGTGAAACTTCAGCACAGGAATGGGAAGGTGAGTATGTTCCAGGCGTCATTCAGCCAGAATTTGCCACTGAAGTTTTAGATCAATTTGAAACAGTTCAAGATGGTAGCAAAATTGTTACCAAGAGAACAGTACGAAGAGTTTTAAAACGTGGGAAGTCAAGTAAAGATATAAAAGAACCTTTGGAAGGTGAAGGAGTGACAATAGAAGAAATCACAGATGAGGAAGTGCCACAAGAAGAGGAATTCAAAGAAACACCAGTCATTGAGGAATTTTCAGAGGAAACACCTGAAACACAAGTTATATGTATAATTGAAACACCAACATTGATAGAACAGGAGGTAGAAAATGTTACTGAAGTGAAAAAGAAGATAATAAAAGATAAAAAGAAAATTAAAAAGAAGCTTCGATTTGCTGATGAACAGTATGAAGGTGATGAAAAACAAGAGAAAATAGAAACAGAACAAATAGTAATAACTACTGAATTACAGGAATACAAAAAACCTGAGGCACCAGAAAGCCATGAAAAGTCTCTTTTGGAAAGTGAACCCAAACAACCTCTTTCCCAACAAGAAGAGGTACAGAAAATACCAATTGGAAAAGGAAAGATTCCCCAAGATGAGCAGCCAGAAATAGAAGAAGTGAAATTGAAGAAAATTCCAGAGNACAGAAAATACCAATTGGAAAAGGAAAGATTCCCCAAGATGAGCAGCCAGAAATAGAAGAAGTGAAATTGAAGAAAATTCCAGAGAAACCACAACCAGAACAAGAAGCAGAAAAAGAGAAACCTAAAAAAGGTGTACCAAAAGAGGATGTTAAAAAAAAGAAAAAGGATAAGAAGGATATTGATATGGAACCATTCAAACCTTCAGACTTTGATAAGGAAGAACCAGAATTAATAAGTCCTGAAAAGATAGAGTATGAAAAACCTGAAAAAGAGACTCCAGAAGAAGTTACATTGAAGAAACCAAAGGTCAAGAAGCCAAAGCCAGAACCAGAAACAATAGAAATCCCTCTTGTCAAAGGTGTTCCCAAAAAACCAGAGCCAGAAGAAGAGAAAGATATTACACTTCGTAAGAAGGTTGGAGAACCTAAACCAGAAGAACCAGAGTCTATAAAACTGAAACCATTTACAAAGGAGAAACCCAGTGAAGATACAGAACCACAACCAACTGAGGTAGGAAAGCCAATTCCTGTTAAACCCAAAGATGAAAGTGAAGACATTATTCCTGAAGCATTTAAACCNAGCCAATTCCTGTTAAACCCAAAGATGAAAGTGAAGACATTATTCCTGAAGCATTTAAACCTGAGGAGTCACCAGATAAAGTGGTTGAAAAATCTAAGGTAAAGAAAATTAAGAAAATTAAAAAGCCAAAGGAAGATAAAGAGGCACCTTTACAACCTGAAGAACAAGAAAGTGAAGAGGCTGATACTCTTAAACCAGTTAAAGATGAAGTAGCAGAAGACCAGATAGTTGACCACAAAGAATCATTAGAAGACTTGACCAAAACAGGAGAGTCACCAGAGGAAATGATGGAGAAGCCTAAACTTAAGAAAGTAAAGAAAGTTAAAAAGCCAGTAAAAGATACTGAAAAAGAAGTTCCTGAAACAACTGAACAGGTTCCAGAATTAGAAGTAGAAGAAGAACAAGAGGAGAAACCAGAATCCAAAGTTGAAGGTGAAAAACCAAAGAAGAAGAAATCAAAAGTGCCAGAAAAAGGAAAAGATTTACCAAGTGAAGAGGCTGATACTCTTAAACCAGTTAAAGATGAAGTAGCAGAAGACCAGATAGTTGACCACAAAGAATCATTAGAAGACTTGACCAAAACAGGAGAGTCACCAGAGGAAATGATGGAGAAGCCTAAACTTAAGAAAGTAAAGAAAGTTAAAAAGCCAGTAAAAGATACTGAAAAAGAAGTTCCTGAAACAACTGAACAGGTTCCAGAATTAGAAGTAGAAGAAGAACAAGAGGAGAAACCAGAATCCAAAGTTGAAGGTGAAAAACCAAAGAAGAAGAAATCAAAAGTGCCAGAAAAAGGAAAAGATTTACCATGTGAAGAGGCTGATACTCTTAAACCAGTTAAAGATGAAGTAGCAGAAGACCAGATAGTTGACCACAAAGAATCATTAGAAGACTTGACCAAAACAGGAGAGTCACCAGAGGAAATGATGGAGAAGCCTAAACTTAAGAAAGTAAAGAAAGTTAAAAAGCCAGTAAAAGATACTGAAAAAGAAGTTCCTGAAACAACTGAACAGGTTCCAGAATTAGAAGTAGAAGAAGAACAAGAGGAGAAACCAGAATCCAAAGTTGAAGACAAAAAACCAAAGAAGAAGAAATCAAAAGTGCCAGAAAAAGGAAAAGATTTACCAACTGATGAGGAAGCAGTCACACAAAATGAACAGAAGCCAGAAAAAATTAAAACTAAGCCTCAGTTGATGAAAATTGAAAGAAAAGAAATAAAACCAACCAAACTTAAGATAATAGAGTTGTCAAAAGAACCAGATGTTCCACTTTTTGCACAGGTCAAACTAAGAAAAGCTCCTGCACAGAAGAGAGATATCAAAAGTGTTGCTATTCCAAAAGTTTTATTAAAGAGCAACATCAAATTTATGAAATATCCACCACAGGAACTGATACCAGTGATCACAATGCTGAATGTAAAATTAGACCGTGGTATTCTTTCAAGGAACACACAAGAAGCTCTTAAATTGCAAAAGAAGAAAATGAGGAAAGTAAAGCTGAAAAACCAGGATGAAACTGAACTAGAAGAATTTAACTTTGAATCAGAGGAACAGGCGAAACCTGAAGATTTAGATAGCCAAGAAAAACCTGTCTGGGAAAGGGAAACCAAAAAATCAGATTCTGAAGAAGTACAGCCACAGAAAATACCAATTGGAAAAGGAAAGGTGCCCCAAGATGAGCAGCCAGAAATAGAAGAAGTGAAATTGAAGAAAATTCCAGAGAAACCACAACCAGAACAAGAAGAAGAAAAACAGAAACCTAAAAAAGATGAACCAAAAGAGGATGTTAAAAAGAAGAAAAAGGACAAGAAGGATATTGATATGGAACCATTCAAACCTTCAGACTTTGATAAGGAAGAACCAGAATTAATAAGTCCTGAAAAGATAGAGTATGAAAAACCTGAAAAAGAGACTCCAGAAGAAGTTACATTGAAGAAACCAAAGGTCAAGAAGCCAAAGCCAGAACCAGAAACAATAGAAATCCCTCTTGTCAAAGGTGTTCCCAAAAAACCAGAGCCAGAAGAAGAGAAAGATATTACACTTCGTAAGAAGGTTGGAGAACCTAAACCAGAAGAACCAGAGTCTATAAAACTGAAACCATTTACAAAGGAGAAACCCAGTGAAGATACAGAACCACAACCAACTGAGGTAGGAAAGCCAATTCCTGTTAAACCCAAAGATGAAAGTGAAGACATTATTCCTGAAGCATTTAAACCTGAGGAGTCACCAGAGAAAGTGGTTGAAAAATCAAAGGTAAAGAAAACTAAAAGAACTAAGAAAGTGAAAGAGGGAAAAGATAATGAAATAGAGGAAAATTCGTTAACAGAAGAAAAGCCTAAAGAGATAAAAGATGTAGTGAAAGAAATGGTGGCTGTTTCTCAACCACTAGATGAAAGTTTGACAGATGAAACATGTATTATACCTGTTACTAAAAAAGAGAGTGGTTTAGGTGATATTGGATTAACATTTCTAGAGTCTCTTTCAGTAGAAGAAAAATTCTTGGTGGAGGGTGTTGATGATGTTCTTTTAGTCGAAAAGCCATCGGAGGTAAAAGCACAACCTGGGGTGTTACCTCACCAGTCGGTGTCTATACAAGAAGTGCAGCCAGAACATGCAGGTGAGATTTTACACCACAAACAAAAAACAGAGACAGAGAATGCTACACTACAATTACAATTACAGGATACAATTTCAGTGACACAAATTTTTCCAGAACAAAAAGAAGACACATTATTACCAAAAGTACCAGAAACAAATTTAGCAACATATGGTTTGTCAGAAAATGTATCGGTAAGTATTAGTGAGGAGAAAATATCTGAGTCAGTTACTGATTTTGGTACTCCACAAATAGATCAGAAAACAGTTCTACCTAAATCAACACCAATCACAACAGAATCTATTATTGTGACTCAGGTAGATTTGGTACAAGTAACAGATGAAGACATAAAACCTCAGAAACAACCTATACCACAAACAGCTGAGAGAAAACTTTCTACACAAAAACCAATTCAGGTTCAAGAAGTGAGCACAGAACAGATTGCCACAGAATTATCACCTAAAGAAACAGAATACATCACAGCACAAATGCAGAACGTCGTCCAGAAACGACTGGAAGCAGTCACAGTTACAGAAGTATCCACAGACACAAAAGAAAAAGACCATGACCACTTTATTCCAACACCACAAGAACAAGCCACAATTGTTACTCCACAAAATGAACACTTACATGTGACTCAAATTGAACCTACCCTATTTGCAGGTGATATTACCGCGACTTCTTTGCCCAAAGAAGAGCAGGTAAGGCAGTTAACTACAACTGAAAAACTTTCTGAGGTGGAAGAGTTTCTGCCCGAGGTCAAAGATGCGACTCCAAGCATTCAGCCACTGGAAAGTGAAACTGAGGAACTACCAAAGAAGGTAAAGAAGAAAAAGAAAGTACCTGAAAAACAAGCCCTTGTGCCACAAGAAATTGCAGCTGATACATTTGACACAGTGGATGAAATTAACAAGCAAGAAAATGAAATGAAAAGTGCCCTAGAAACCATTGTTACCACTGAAGGAATAGTTGTAACTGAAGTGTCTCCAGAAAATGCAATGGAAGGTCAGAAACCAAATGCTGTCATTGCTGACGTGGCCACAGAAATTACATCTGAACCATTACATGACAAAGTAGTGACTACAGAAATGACAGCAAAAAAGATACCAAAGAAAAAGAAGAAAAAGCCACTTGACACTGTGAAACCCATTGAAAGTGATGAAGAAAAGGAACCTGAAGTTGATGACAAAATAGATTTTGAAGAAACTCCACAAACAGTTACTGAGAAACCTACTAAACCCTCTGAAAAGAAACCAAAAGAAAAGCAGCCGAAGCTACAAAAAATTGAACAGGTACCGCAAATGATGAAAATAGAAAGAAAAGAAATTAAACCTACGAAACTAAAAATTATTGAAATATCAAAAGAACCAGAGGTACCATTGTTTGCCCAAGTTAAACTCAGAAAAGCATCAATTCAAAAGAGGGACATACAACCTGTTGAAATTCCAAAAATACTGCTTAAAAGTAAAATAAAACAAATAGAGTATCCTCCCCAAGAATTGAAACCTGTTATAACATACATGAATGTAAAATATGATAAGGGTATATTATCAAGGAATACCACAGAGGCCTTGAAAATACTGAAAAAGAAAGTCAAAAAGATAAAACTTCCAGAGAAAGAAGATACAGCATTAGAGGATTATGAATCTCCTGATATTGAAGATTCAACAAAAACAATTGATGAAGATGATAAAAAAACACCATCTTGGGAAAAAATACCAAAAAAACCTGAAACAGAAGAAGAAAAGCCACAAAAAATAACTATTGGCAAGGGGAAAGTACCTCAAGCAGAGAAACCTGAGCCTGAAGCTGTGAAATTAAAGAAACTTCCTGAGAAACCACAACCAGAGCAAGAAGAAGAAAAACAGAAACCTAAAAAAGATGAACCAAAAGAGGATGTTAAAAAGAAGAAAAAGGACAAGAAGGATATTGATATGGAACCATTCAAACCTTCAGACTTTGATAAGGAAGAGCCAGAATTAATAAGTCCTGAAAAGATAGAGTATGAAAAACCTGAAAAAGAGACTCCAGAAGAAGTTACATTGAAGAAACCAAAGGTCAAGAAGCCAAAGCCAGAACCAGAAACAATAGAAATCCCTCTTGTCAAAGGTGTTCCCAAAAAACCAGAGCCAGAAGAAGAGAAAGATATTACACTTCGTAAGAAGGTTGGAGAACCTAAACCAGAAGAACCAGAGTCTATAAAACTGAAACCATTTACAAAGGAGAAACCCAGTGAAGATACAGAACCACAACCAACTGAGGTAGGAAAGCCAATTCCTGTTAAACCCAAAGATGAAAGTGAAGACATTATTCCTGAAGCATTTAAACCAGAGGAGTCACCAGAAAAAGTGGTTGAAAAATCTAAGGTGAAGAAAATTAAGAAAATTAAAAAGCCAAAGGAAGATGAAGAGGCACCTTTACAACCTGCAGAAGCAAAGTTACCAGATGATGGCAGACAAGAGGAGAAAATTTTACCTGAAACAGCAGAAATTACGAAAAAGTTAGAAGAGGATGTGCCAGAAGTGCTTAAATTAAAACCAGCTGAACTCACGGAGGCTGTGACTGAAGAGAAACCAGTACAGAAAATTGAACCAATAGAACCAAAGGCAGAAGAAATTGTACTAGAGGATATTAAAGTAAGGAAACCTAAATCCAAGAAACCTCTTAAGGATGAAATTCCTGAGGAACTGAAAGATGAAGTAACTGATGTACAAGAGGAAACAGATGAGGTAACTATTAAAAAAAGCCTACCAAAAGAAACCCCAAAAATAGAAGAAGTGGTTGAGGAAATTTCTATTAAAAAAATTAAACCAAAGAAACCTTTTGAAGAGGTTGATACTGAAGAAGCAAAACTAAGGAAAGCTCTTCCAGAACAACCTGAGGAAGAAGTAAAGGATATAATACAGGTGACAGTAAAGGAAGCCAAACCTAAAGTGACTGTGGCTGAAGAAGTAACTGAAGAAGTAACAATTACTAAGATTGTCCCAGAAGAGCCCAAAAAGGAGGAAGAAGTTAATGAGGAAGTTAAGATTAAGAAACGTAAGCCTAAGAAACCTGTTGTGAAGGAAGTTCCTGAAGAAATAACACTTAAGAAAATTGTACCAGAAGAACCTAAAGAAGAAGAAAAGGATGAACCAGAACAGGTGACACTGAAGAAAGTAACACCTAAAGAGACTGTTACTGAAGAAGTAACAATTAAAAGGACTCTCCCAGAAGAACCTAAAAAAGAGGAAGAAGTTTCTGAGGAAGTTAAGATTAAGAAACGTAAACCTAAGAAACCTGTTGTAGAAGAAGTTCCTGAAGAAATAACGCTTAAGAAAATTGTACCAGAAGAACCTAAAGAAGGAGAAAAGGATATACCAGAACAGGTGACATTAAAGAAAGTGACACCTAAGGAGACTGTGACTGAAGAAGTAACTGAAGAAGTAACAATTAAAAAGACTCTCCCAGAAGAACCTAAGAAAGAGGAAGAAGTGTCTGAGGAAGTTAAGATAAAGAAACGGAAGCCTAAGAAACCTGTTGTGGAGGAAGTTGCTGAAGAAATAATGCTTAAGAAAATCATACCAGAAGAACCAAAAGAAGAAGAAAAGGATATACCAGAACAGGTGACATTAAAGAAAGTGACACCTAAGGACACTGTGACTGAAGAAGTAACTGAAGAAGTAACAATTAAAAAGACTCTTCCAGAAGAACCTAAGAAAGAGGAAGATGTTTCTGAGGAAGTTAAGATTAAGAAACGTAAACCTAAGAAACCTATTGTGGAAGAAGTTGCTGAAGAAATAACGCTTAAGAAAATTGTACCAGAAGAACCTAAAGAAGAAGAAAAGGATACACCAGAACAGGTGACATTAAAGAAAGTCACACCTAAGGACACTGTGACTGAAGAAGTAACTGAAGAAGTAACAATTGAAAAGACTCTCCCAGAAGAACCTAAGAAAAAGGAAGAAGTTTCTGAGGAAGTTAAGATAAAGAAACGTAAGCCTAAGAAACCTGTTGTGGAGGAAGTTGCTGAAGAAATAACGCTTAAGAAAATTGTACCAGAAGAACCTAAAGAAGAAGAAAAGGATATACCAGAACAGGTGACATTAAAGAAAGTGACACCTAAGGAGACTGTGACTGAAGAAGTAACTGAAGAAGTAACAATTAAAAAGACTCTCCCAGAAGAACCTAAGAAAAAGGAAGAAGTTTCTGAGGAAGTTAAGATAAAGAAACGTAAGCCTAAGAAACCTGTTGTGGAGGAAGTTGCTGAAGAAATAACTCTTAAGAAAATTGTACCAGAAGAACCTAAAGAAGGAGAAAAGGATATACCAGAACAGGTGACATTAAAGAAAGTGACACCTAAGGAGACTGTGACTGAAGAAGTAACTGAAGAAGTAACAATTAAAAAGACTCTTCCAGAAGAACCTAAAAAAGAGGAAGAAGTTTCTGAGGAAGTTACGATAAAGAAACGGAAGCCTAAGAAACCTGTTGTGGAGGAAGTTGCTGAAGAAATAACGCTTAAGAAAATTGTACCAGAAGAACCTAAAGAAGAAGAAAAGGATGTGCCAGAACAGGTGACATTAAAGAAAGTGACACCTAAGGACACTGTGACTGAAGAAGTAACTGAAGAAGTAACAATTAAAAAGACTCTCCCAGAAGAACCTAAGAAAGAGGAAGAAGTGTCTGAGGAAGTTAAGATAAAGAAACGTAAGCCTAAGAAACCTGTTGTAGAGGAAGTTGCTGAAGAAATAACGCTTAAGAAAATTGTACCAGAAGAACCTAAAGAAGAAGAAAAGGATGTGCCAGAACAGGTGACATTAAAGAAAGTGACACCTAAGGACACTGTGACTGAAGAAGTAACTGAAGAAGTAACAATTAAAAAGACTCTCCCAAAAGAACCTAAGAGAGAGGAAGAAGTGTCTGAGGAAGTTACGATAAAGAAACGGAAGCCTAAGAAACCTGTTGTGGAGGAAGTTGCAGAAGAAATAACGCTTAAGAAATTTGTACCAGAAGAACCAAAAGAAGAAGAAAAGGATGTTCCAGAACAGGTGACACTAAAGAAAGTCACACCTAAGGACACTGTGACCGAAGAAGTAATTGAAGAAGTGACAATCAAAAAGATTGTCCCAAAAGAGCCCAAACAGGAGGAAGAAGTGTCTGAGGAAGTTATGATAAAGAAACGTAAGCCTAAGAAACCTGTTGTGGAGGAAGCTGCTGATGAAATAACACTTAAGAAAATTGTACCAGAAGAACCTAAAGAAGAAGAAGAAGATGTAGCAGAACAGGTGACACTAAAGAAAGTTACACCTAAGGAGATTGTGACTGAAGATGTAACTGATGAATTCACAGTTAAAAAGACTGTTCCAAAAGAGCCTGAGAAGGAAGATGATATTTCTGAAGAAATCACAATAAAGAAACGTAAACCAAAGAGACTTTCAAAAGATGAGGGAGCTGATGAGATTACTATTAAGAAACTGGTTCCAAGAACATTGTCAGAAGAGGAACCTACAGATGTTACGATAACGAAGAGGGATGAAATTGAACCTGAAGATACTACAAGTGAATTCACCATACAGCAGAAGAAATCTCAAGATATTGCTGTTGAAGATGTGACACAAGAATTTACTATTACAAAGAAAAAAGTTCCAAGGAAAACGTCTGTAGAAGAAATATCAGAAGAAATTACTTTGAAGAAGTTGAAACCAGTTAAGAAACCAACACCGCAAATTAAAGAGGTAACAGATGTTGAGACTGTTACTATTGTTCCAAAAGTTACCAAAACAAAAGAGGATATTGAGCAAGAGTTTAAGATACAATTACATACATATGAAGAAGAAGATATCACCATGTCTGGCAAAGTACGTTTGAAGAAAGAACGACCTAAAACATTTGTGGAAGAAACTGGAGAAGAAACTATTAGGATAATACAAGAAGTGGAAGATGAAGGTCCTAGTGAAGTAATTATTGAAGAGACAGAAGATGATGCGGTTGCATTTATTGGGCAGAGACAGCCAAAATACAAAGTAGAAGAGATAGAAGATGAGACAACATTAAAGCTGCCAACATCCAAAATACCCCAAGAGGAGTTTGGGGCTGATTTTCAAGTACAGCTTCATAGAAAGAAGAGTGCCCAGACTCATTCATATACAGTAGAAAATATTGAAGGAGCTTTTCAGCTTGGTTTGAAGAGAGAGCAACCAATACCAGAGGGTCAGCATTATGAAGAAGAATCTCTTGAGGTCAAGCTGAAGCCAAAGCGAAAACCATCTGGCACACTTCATCAAGGTTCAAATTTGTTTTAATTTTTACTGTTTTAGTTCTTATTCTCTGGCTTCTGCTTTGCACAAAAAATTAAATTAGCGTAACATGTATGGCTTTGCTTTATTGCATTTTTATTTTAAATTTTAATGGTATTGTACCTAACGTAAGATAGTGTTCTGTGGGAATTGTATTTTGATAACCATTAATTTTTGAATTTTTAAAATCAACACACTAAACAATGGGTTGCAAATTTGTTTTTGTGTTTCAACTCAAAAATGTTGATTGTTGTAAATTTGGAAACTTTGTGCTGTCAGTTTTAAAGGAATGGTCTACTTTTGCTGAGATTTTGTATTAAATACTGAAATTTGCAAATTGGTTTTTACCTTTACCCAGTCCACCAAAACGTCAAACTGATTAGTACAACCGAAGTAATGCTGCAAATTCTACCTCCGTAATACAGTTAGTTGCATGCCTTCTTACGGTACGAGGTGTTCTGGGTTCAAGTTCTCGATACAACATGTGTATATTTGTAACTGTCTCACTAGTATTGCATTTATTTCTGGTTTTATCGTTAATGATATTGCTGTCAACGAGAAGTCAAGACCTGCCTATCATATAATCTTTTAAGAACTTCATCAAAATGATTTGCATCCATCTAGAAACATATAGGCTCATTAGTCATATCAGAAACTTCTTGTTTGTTATTGAGACATGCTGAATAATAATCAATCAATAAAATAACATTAATTTAAGGTTATAGATATCTATACAAAGTAATCTGGCAACCCCTATTTCTTTACTTCAAATGCTTTTACTAATGATACTTGAAGAGGTTTGAGGTCATCTGTCAACGAAACATATTCCACAAGTTTGTTGCTTAATCTTGTGGGGTTTCCAAAATGTTAACCATTTAAAATCTCCATTTTTGAGGGTACTACAGATGGTACATATATGTATTTCATAAGTACTTTTGCATAAGGAATCACCTCCCAAAGTTTGTCAGCTGATTCTGACTCATACTGTATATCATCTGAGATAATGGACAACAGAATTTACAGACAAATTATTTTACTAGTGTATGGAAAGCTGCCTGTGAGAGTTATGACTCAAACTTGCCAAACTTCCATTGAAGGAGAATGAGAAAATCAAACTAATCCTAGCTGTATAACAGTTGGAGCAGTTAATTGACCAAAGGCTGTTAGCATAAAATGCTATGTTACATTAAAAAGTGTAACATAAATAGTTAAACTGAATAACCTGGTCAGTTTTCAATATGGCATGTCCATTGAGGCATTGTTTTCTTAAAAATATAAAAAAATATGTTTTAATGTAGTTTTTTTTAAATCTCTTATCTATTTGTTATAAAAATAAAACCATTAACATGAAAACATTTTTTTAAAACAAAGTTGACCTTAAAATAAAACCATAGATTTCTTGTCTCCACTTATGAGTTATGTAGACAAGTAGGTGGTGAACATAAAGAAAGTTATTAAAAACAAGAAATAAACTTGATGCCAAGTGATAAACAATGGTACAAGCCACAAGTTAAACTAAACTGACAAGACTAGTGCATAAAATTAGAACTAGAGATCCAATGATTATCTCTTGTGTATTTGTATTGCGTGCTTTCCACGTTTAAGATAATGTCTTTGTATGAATGCCAAAAAATTTCCAATACATATTCAAATACTTAGTCCTTAACTCTTGTGAATATTTTACATGAAAGTGATACTAAGTATTTTCATACACTGCCAAAGGCATGGAGAATGTAACTATGTATATATATGTTTGGACCAAGATTGTAATCCTTTATTGTTGTATTTCTATTAATCTTAAAATACACCACCTTTATCTACAAGCTGCAAGATTTAAAACTGGAAACCACATACAATATATTATCAGAATGTATTATTTTTTAAGCAGTCTGTAAAGTGATACGTTGGGTTGTGTGCATGCTGCACATAACTTTTTGGAACATTAAATTCAGAAGTAAAATGTATGGTGTATGTTAAGGCAAATTCACATCAGGATTTTCATGTTGTGCCCGTTCATATACTTTTGCTAGTTTTATTCTTATTTCATCTATGCTTAGTGGTGCCTCTTAGTTGTCCATTATGTCCTTACAGATTCAAAATTTAATAACACTCGTGTTTTGTACACCCTTCGAAGGCATGCAGTTAAAGTTTGAATTTAACATCACGTGGTTATACACAGAGGCTAAAGACAACAGATACTCCAAGATTATAGCTGGCTCTAAACCACTTGGGCACTTGACTCACTGCTCATAAATCGACTTGTGTGGCGAGCTAGGCATGAGCAGTTACTGATCTAGTCTGCTCGCCACATGAGGACACAAATTCATGTACAGAACTTTTTGTTTTGGTCATTGGGTTACACGTCTGTTTGGTAGCTGAAGTTTGATAAGCACATAGTAGACAGCAAGACCACAAGGAGGAGATGTAGGGTTGCCAGCGATCCCATATCGTATGCGATTTCCCGATTCCTGGGGCTGAAAGTATTATCCCATACGGACATAGGATGGGGCGTCGTATATCCCATATCTCAGACATCTTCGAAAATAAACTGAATATTAATAAACATACTGTCAATAATTTTCCACTTCCGAAATTACCAGTGTGTTTACTCTTATGATCCAATTGAACAGCCACAGATAGTTAGTTACAATCGACCCAGACAGGAGGCCTTCATCGACAAGTGCATTAGTGGAAGTAGCGCTTGTGTGTGTGTGTAGGTGTCATCTGTTTAAAAGCAGATTAAATCGAAAATTCAAATCACACTGAGTAATGATTATTGTTGGAAATATTATTTTGTTTTCTAACATGTTGATGCATTGCAGGTTTCAGGGAAATGGGGTGTTGCGTGTGCATGGTACAGGCTTGGAACAGAGGTCTGCCAGGCAGAGGATACTTTTCCCTGGGGCGCCAGCTCAGTGAGCACAAGGTTGGAGGGCGTATGGTCGATGGCGCTTAGATATTGCCTCCCCTGATGGTCCAGTGTCTGAAGGTTGGCTGTATTCCCATGTGCCTACGCTAGTGAGAGGTGTTTTAGCCCCTCTCAACGCATACTCACTCCCATACTAGGATTGTTGAAGGCTATCCTAACGCATTTATACTTATAACAAAAACTGAGAAAATTACGCAGCTGTGAAGACGTTTTATTTGAATACCCTCATGCGAGGCACTTACATGATGGTCCACACTCAGGCTCAGGGAACTCCGATACGGTAAAAAATGGCACGAGGCTTGCATAGTGTTATGTTGTAACGATTTACATCTTAGAAGTGCGAAATACTCCTGAGGTGTGAGATGGCACGCTCTCCGGGTAGATGAAGTTAAACTAAAGTTCCTGACAAAATTAAAGCTACGGGTATACTACATGTCTAAAACAAAAATGATGCAGGCCCAGAGATGCTGCGCACGACGTCCACCCCACTCGGTTACCAAGATGCAACTACTGTCATGGCGCGTATGCGGGAGGATTTTTCCGCCATGCTCACACTGAGGTATAAAAATTTTTGAACATAAACTAAAAAAAAAAAAAAAAAAAAAAAAATGCAATTTTTTTTTAACTAATAATTTTGATGATCTACAATTACACAAAAATAAAACAAACAAACAAAAATATGCTTTGGTAACTTAGTGTCTGACGTATCTGTGATACATTACATCTTACGGTACAGAAATGCAACAAACACGCAAATAACATGGCACTTTGGCAGGTTGGTGTCTGACGTATCTGCAATATGTTACGTCTTATGTTTGCTTTTGAAAACAGGAAACACTACAAATAATTAATTACGTTGCACTAATTAATTGTATAGCATTGACTTTAAGGCTATTTCACTGCCTCTGCTGGATATTTGGTTGACCACTTTACACAGCACTTTAACACACATACTGCTATCGTACGAGCAGCACAATGGTGAAAAGCGAGGAGAGCTCCGATGGACGAATTGCAGTCGACAGGATGAATGGTTGCTGTTAGGTGGGACGGGATACACCTCAATGTTTAAATAAAATGTTGACTGATGTATAATACTTACTTTTGAACATTACAGATGGTATTTAAAACTGGTCTTTTTTATAACACTTTTCCTTAATTATTCCATTCAGTTCAGAGTCAAGTTGTCGGCAATGTCCCTAATGGCAAATCTGAAAAAGTTAGTAACCGTAAGGAGATGTAATCAATCTGTGCTCCAGCTTCCTTTGACTGTAAAGGCAGTAGTGATCACTGCTCAGGAGGCCAAGCATAAAACTGTTCTGCTCCCAGCCTGTTTTTGAAAACCTGATGACTGCCACAGGTAGAGCGAGACCTAAGGCAGTCATCAGGTTTTCTTCAAACAGTCCTTTCAACAACAGTTTCTGAGAGAAGTACAGCTAAAGGTATATGCTTAGATTCTCAAGGACTATGGAAAGTGAAACATTACTGAAATGTCAATCGATGCAAACCAGCACAAACAGACAAATTTCAGATGCTAATATGATTTGAATCATTATTTTACCGAGCACATGTGTCATCCGTTAAACAAAATTTGTTAATGGTCAGAAAATATGTACGTACTTGACTTCCAGTACAATCATGTTAAGTGTCCATTAAATACAACTTAAGAATACAAGTTATGATTCTTCAACTTTTTATTCGTCACTCTCTTGTTATTAATAGAGTCAGCTTATTTTGAAAACCGCAAAGGTACTAAAAATGTTGTGAAATAATTGTGTTTAACTTAAATAGCCAAAATTGTTTATTTAATAATAATCACTACATTATATAATACTGTCCTTCTTTGTTTCAGTAATTTTCTAATACAAAGATTGTATACTGTTTTGTGAGTGAAAGATCTACTTAACTGACCAGTGTGCGTAGCAACACCCAAATGCACAACCTCAATGTTAGACAAGTGTGTTGATGCTACAAATTCAAAAAATTATCTGCTTCATTGTAACGATGCTAAAGTTAATACATTTTATTGGTAACTGTTTGCATAAGTGCAGTATTAGTGCCAGGAAATGGTAACATGGCATTCATGGTTGCATAAACTGCCTAAGACTTGACTGTGAAAATTTTGGTTCACATCGTGCTAGCTTACATGTTGAATGTCATCAGGATATGTGCAGCTTCAACAGAAGCCACATGTTCTCTTGGCTATGCACTGTTGTTATGGTATGCATTTTTCTTTGTACACAAGTTTCACTAACAATGCGGTATGTATTGCAAACTGTAATATGTATTTGTAAGCTACATAACACTATTTTGTAAAGCATACAATTAACATGCTATTTTCCTGCTCACACTGTGATTTCATGTACATTGGCTTCAATTATGCTTGAGTATTTTGCATATTTTAAATTTCTGGTGGCAATGGATGGGTTATTTTGTTGCTTGGTACCAGTTTTCAAACAGTGATACAATTATTAATTGTTCATCACCCATTAGTTTTTTTTTTTACTTTATGTTGATGCAGGTAAAGGCAATTAATATGTCCGGGAAATATTAATTTTTTTAAATACTTTTGGGGAAGAAAGTTATTTATTCAGTGCTTGGAACTTTGAGGCAGTAGTAATTTGTATGTATTTGATGTCTTAAATATATTAAATGCTGTCCTTCATCTTCTGTTCTTCAGATGTTATCGTAATACATGTAAAGTAAGTGCACAATATAATCATTAGAAGCATTAAAAAAATATATTGTTGTTTGACTAGCAACTGCAATTTTGAGTTTTTTTTTCCTTAAGGAAAATATGTGTAACAATACCTACTTCATTTGACGTGACCAAGCCTGGCTACGACGATAAAGCCAACTTGGTCTGCGGTGTTCCCAGAGTTGTGAAGTAATTGCCCGGCGCCAAGCTCTGCGGTGAGCTGATGAGATGTAGGGTCGTCGGTCGACAGCCTAGGGACTCTGGAAACACTCCGTCATATACACTCTGCCGAGGTTGTCGGCCACCTCGCACGCCGTACTCGATTATTAATAAAACAGTGGTACTGATGGTTAAGGTATTTATTACCCCGTTATGAACACTTAACTACACAGAAGACACGTGTACAAGCGACCACGTGGTCTTATAATGCGAGTCTCGAAATGCACTTTTGATTTCCAATAAATAATCACGTCGCTCTCCCGCCGACACTATGCAAGTTAAATAATAAAAGATATGATGATAAATGATTTATGATTTGATGGATGCGACTCGATACGATGCGACAGATGATGTCCTTGCTAGGGCTTCTACGGCGTGGGTGAGCGTTACGTCCATGCTCATCCAAGGGTTGACGAATACTGCCGGAAATGTGCGCGCCGAAGGCGGCAGATCGGCGGCGGTTGCGGTACCGGTGACATATTGAAACATAATGTACACTGAAAGATGATTAGGGGATGGAAAATGAGATGAACTAAATTAACACAAGAAAACATAATTACAATTACACAAATACATAATAAAAATGATAATACTTATTCTAAAACGTTTTCATTGCACCAGCCACAGCATTGCCAAATGTAGAATGTCACATGTCTCTGGCTGTGGCTGGGCAGATTGTCGCCGATGACAAAACAAATTATTTATTAATTACACACTGACACTATTTACAAATACACTGACGAAATAAACTGAATAAATACTAAACACTAATGCACTATACTAACGAAACTATATTGGTAAATAATAATGATTAAATAGTTAAACTGAATAATTAATGACATGGTGCACTATCACACATGGACAAATACACTTGATATACACTGAACACACTATCATTCTTGCACACATGTGCGCTGGTATGGTGCACCTGGAGTGGAGGACACTACTGCGGCAGTTACAGTGGGCACAAAGGTAACCGTGAACGCCTGGTTCACGTCACATTCATACGCATCAACTATTTATAGCGTGACTTAGCAGCTGTAATGCATAACCTCAGGTCAGGAATGTTCTGCCACTTCCTGTTCTCCTTGAACTAGAGTTGTGGCAGATTTTGAGTATAAGTGCTTGATAACAGTCACTCGCTTACATTCACTTGAATTTTCATAACGATGGTAAACCAGAGCAGTTCCGGTGTTCGCTTTTCCTACTGAATAGTGCACTTAGATGTGTGAATAACCCTGCCACAGACTTTTGTTACAAGGGACCATACCTTTGACTGTACCTGCTCAGGACTCCATCACTGCTTAGGTCAACTGAAGCATCGTGCGTAGTACCAGAAATTTGGTTGATTTTCTATTATTTCTGTTGACATCTAAAAAATTAATTTTTATGATGTGTGCATGTAGGTATAAATAATTTTTTTTAATTCTGTAAAACTGACAATGGAGCTGTGAACTTGAAAGTGCCACCAGATATTTAAAATATATTCCCTGCGATTTTGTATGCTTATCCAGAATAAACCTGCTAGTAGATTGGATGTAAACATTTTGCTTTTGGTTCCAGTAAAATGTAAAAGCAAAATAAATAGAGCTGCTGTGGTATATGGGTGTTGAACTGTGGTGGTGTTGTACCTTTAAGTGTTGTTTTCTCAATTCTTGTTCCAGAATTATTATGACACAATTTGTATATCTATTTTGAAAGACCTATGAATTGTGGAACTTGGACTGTAAGTACAAAATAAACTACAGATATTTCAGTTTGCAAAAACAATTGCTACCGTTTGTATTGCNAGATATTTCAGTTTGCAAAAACAATTGCTACCGTTTGTATTGCTCGCATGATATTGCTTATTTGTTTTAAGTGTGTGGTGATATGAATTTATGTGGGATGTAGTATTTTTATTATTAAGTTTTTTGTGAAGGACAGCACTTGAAAGTAAACACATTAGGCCCAAACCATTTTTCACAACTAAAATGGTTAAGTTGTGGTTTTAACTTTTTTTTACAACCCTAAACTTCACTGTGAAGAATGCTTTTAGAAAACAACCAAATTTTTATAGCTGGATCTTCTCTTCAGCTCTTACCATCCCGCCTGCTGGACAGTAGCTGATATTGCTGTCAAAGCTGCAAGAATGTATTATTACAAAATGTTGTCCACTTCCTGTCACACAACAAATCAAAAAGAAGAAAATAAATATGTTAAATTTATTCCTGATAATTTTTCATTTATTTACAACTGAGATACTTAAAAGTGCTGTTCAAACCAATTACATGAATCAGTTTTGTACTCTTCCTGTTGATGAACTTTATTATAAGCAGCAAGAAAACAAATTATGTTGTTACTAGAAAGAATTTTTCTTTTCATTGTACCAGGTACTATTCCTGTACAATGCTGGCTGCTCAATCTATAATTGTTTTAAGTAATTATTATGTAAATATAATGCAGGATTTTGTTTGTAAATAGAAGTCAAACTACAGTATATTGATTTGTTTTTAAGACTGAAGTTTTCATATAATTTAGAGTTCATGAATAGTACATAATATGATGCATCTGTGCACATGTGTGCTGGAATTTTTATGGACAGCACAAACGCTTTGTACAATTTTTCACTTATCCAATTTGTGTTGTATTTTTTACAGAAGATGTTTCACTCAGCATTACAAAGGAGACTGAAGTATTTGAAGAAGGTAAGTTATGTCTGTGGAATAAAATATTATATTTCAATTACATTAAATTGCATTAATATGTTTGTATCAGAGGTGAAGTATGCCATTTTTGTACTGAGAAAAATATGATAATTGCACAAATTCTACGGCCTTACATGAGATAATGCTACAAATGTCTAGGGTTTTCCAAAATCACTCCAGGCTGCTGGGATGGTTCCTTAAAATAGAACTTGTGTGGTTATTTCCCCAAATCCTTAATTTCTAGTGTTATTCTACCACGGCCTATCTATAAAGATATGTTGTTCTTCCTTGTGGGTTGTGTCAGATGGTATGTCATGCTAGTCTCGTGAGTTTTATGGGCACCTTACTTAGCAGGAGAGAAGGTAGTTCACCGATTCTGGAGAGCTCAGCGAGTGATTCTTTTGGAACTGGGGTAACTTCCTGCAACATAAATGGGCTGTGTTGGTCAACCTGCATTTGTTCGACGTCTGTAACAGTAATCTGTCTAAAAGTGACCTACCTTGTGGTCTGTTACCGACTTCAGTGATTCACAAGCAACTGCCTTGCCATCTGTGTTACCGGAGGTGGCAGGGTTCGCAGCAGATACTACCGGCAACCTGGAACATGATGGCAGGCATGCCAGGCCATGGTTGGTACTGGTCGCTAGTCAAAATCCTCAGCGTGTATAAGTTGGCTTGTCGAGGTGCGATCCGAGGGCCTCAAGTCTCCTGCTGCTCAGTGGTGTGTCACAGGTTTTGCCTGCACTGTGGTTGTGGATGGTGCCTAGTGCACGAGGCAGGGAAGTGTAAGAGGTCGTCTCTTGTTATGGGTGTCAAATTAGGTATATATATATGTCGCAGGGAAATGATGGCAACGAAGATTTGATCAAATCCCTTAGGTAGATGATCAATTCATGAAAGATGTTAAAATGACAACTCTGTGGGGTGATTTCCCTAAAGAAAGTAAGTGATTTGATGAAATCCCTGAACTGTTTTAGTGAAAAGATGAAATAATATTGTTTAGATATTAAAAGTATCTATTTAGTAAACCATGCATTATTAAATGTAGAGTAGGTAATACAACAACATTCGTAGAAACAAATTATTTATTCGAAACTAATTAACAATAGAATTAAGTACCTAAGCTGATATTTTTAAAAACAAAAAAGATATTTTTGGTGAAAATTTAAACATTTTTAGTGAATGTAATTNTATTTTTAAAAACAAAAAAGATATTTTTGGTGAAAATTTAAACATTTTTAGTGAATGTAATTAATTAATAATAATAATATTCATTCATTTTTATTAAAAAACGTTGTTGATTTGTGGCATTTCGAGTTACAAAGTACGTTACTTTTTTTACAGGAACATCTTTTTGTTTTACATTGTATTTTGGATTGCTCACAGGAGCACTTCTTAAATCCTTGACCTCCAAATAAGGATAATTTTCCTGCAATCTCACACAGACTGAGGTTAGTTTGTGGAACTGTTTCGGTAAATGTTGTAGTAGCTATTTGAAGAGCGTTTCTAGATAGCCAATATTTTATAATTCCAACTGAGGTACCAATTTGGTATAAATTATTTTTTATATCTAATACGATCCCACAATGTTATTTCCATCTAATGGGCCTCTATCTACCTTAGGTACATCAACCAAAACTCTGGAATCCACTAACACGTCTTTAATTTTCTTCAAAGAAAATTCTTTCATTTTTTCAGCTTATCTTTTCAGGTGTTTTTCAGGTGTTTTGGGTGTGGAGGGGAGCGGTGAGGTAAAGGGGAGTGGTAACAAGTGAAACATAGAGCTGTGCGAGTCCTGACTTCTTTATTTCATCTTTTCACTAACACAGTTAAGGGACTTGATCAAATCACTTACTTTCTTTAGGGAAATCAGCCCACAGAGTTGTCATTTTAACATCTTTCGTGAATTGATCATCTACCTTAGGAATTTGATCAAATCTCCGTTTTCATCATCTCCCTGCGATATATACATCGCTGGAGGTCACTAGAGGAGTCCCCTTTTTATCAGTTTGGCAGTTATGATGAGAAGAAATGGTCACTTTTCTGTCCACCCTGAAGGAGAATTGGCAAACTACTTGAGATACAAGCCGGAAGTCCTGGTGGACAGCCACACTCATCAATAATCCACATGATGCCTGCTGGACCGGGGCAGGAGCCAGGCTAATATGATGATAACCAGTAATCTTGGCTTCTTTGGCAAGGTGCCACAGCTATGCTTGCTGCAAGAGCTTTCCTTCCTGATGGTCGGTGGGAGCGGCAAGTTTGAGAGGATAATGATGAATGCTACTTTACAGGATTTGGGCATGATGAGAGCGAAGAGGGTGGAGGAAATGGCAAGTTTAGTTATTGTTGAATTTGGCAAGTTGTAGGTTACAGCGGAAGGGGGTAGAAGATGGTGGAAGGTAAACTCACTCTGTGCAGAGAAGGTGCATTGCTGTTAAATCAGTACAACATATCAATGGCAATAGTAAAGAGTATAGTCATGCTGCATCAAACTAAAGGCAAGTATGGACCTATTTTCCATTCATCCTAAGTTTATGTCACCGAGCAAGGTGGCACAATGGCAAACTTTCTGACTCACATTAAAGAGGTTCTGGGTTTGATTCCTGGTCCAGCCATCCTGATTTCAGTTTCATGGTTTCTTGAAATTGCTCCAGGCGAATGCTAGGGTAGTTGCTTGCTACAGATCAGGGCCGATTCCCTGATTCCTACCCCATTCCTGCTTCTCTGAGCAACTTGCTCTCTGTCTAATGACCAGATGAGCTATGTGTGAACTGGCAGCTTTCTTTTTTCTTGTAAATTGTTGCAGTAGTGGTTATCATGCCTAAGTGATCTGCATTAAGCTTGTGAAGACTTCAGCAAATATACACTGTCCTGTAGTCAATAAGAAACCATTCCTCTTTATTATTGTAGCTAAATGTATAATATGGGTAGGTACATTTTTTTCTAGAGGCTAGTCAAAATAATTAAGACAAAATGTAGTTTTTTTGAAGTTGGTGATTTACGATGATAATGTCAAAATCAAAATGTCTTCTTGTAATTTGTATTTGGAAACTAATTATATAGAAATGTTCAATAATTTTTATGATATGTTTCCATTAGCAACAGGTTATCACTTTATAAAGATGCATTTATTGATACTAGTCATAAAGGCATGTTATAAAGATGCATTTAATGGCACTACTCATAGCTGTAAACTGCAGGGGTGGACAGGCCAGGATTGGAAGATTTTAAATCTCAGCAAGGCTCTGACAGCCACAGGCCTCTTACAGCTATGAAAAATAAAGAGATAATTAAGTCTCTACATGAGTGAAGTTAGAAGCATTGAGATAAGAAAATGCAAAGAATAAAATACAACTAATGAGTAAAAATCGTTAAATTTGGCTAAATTTTAAGATCTAACTTAATATCTTATTTTCACAATCCCTGGATATACTTTACAAGCAACTATTAAAGGCGTTGGCCACGGAAAATTTTGTTATTTTATATTGTATCCCATATTTTTGAGCTTGTAAATATTACATGCAACTACTTTTTCCTAGGATGAAATTTTTTTAGATGGCTTGGTTTTTTGCAAAATGACATGTCAAAGTCAAAATTTTACTGTTTTTGCAATGTACACATAAAATAAACCAAACTTTGCAGAAAATTTAACAATCACATTGGAAAGGTCTTGTCTTAATTAATTTTAAGGTATGCTTAGAAAAAGTTATTTTACAAAAATTCAGGGGTAGCTAGCTGCAAGTCGAAAAATGCAAGAATATCCTTGTTTTCAGCAACTTTTTTAAATTGTAAAAACATTTCCTTCTGCGATTTTATAGATGTATTGAAGTAGCTCTTAGCATTATCTTTCAGTGTGAATTATCTCATTTCCGTACATAAGTTAGTTTTCATTATTTGTACATTTATAAAACAGTTTTTTTTGCAAGGAAAGAGTACCAACTTGTAATATCTTGAAGTTGAACAGTATGTAATAAAATTATAAAAAAATATTTTAACAAATTTTTTTGTGGCCAACGCTCTTAAGGTCATTTTTGTGGGGGTATTCTAAACCATCAGACATCCTGACAGCCCCTCCCCTTCCCTCCAATAAAGCTCCATTTCTTTCGGAGGTCCCCTACCATTCAGTCCGTTCCTGGAATGTTGTGAGATAATTGTCAACTTGTAGGTCATGTGAAAAGTGAGGAATACAGAAGTACTTTCAGTTCAGCTTTTTGCACGTTTCAACTCCTGTGTTCAAAAGACATGAGTAACAAGGTATTTCTGAAATTTGCAGATGTGAGGGAAGCTGTGTTAATTGAAGTGCATGAAGGTGATGTGCTGTTCTCCACATGCTCGTACATCGCAGAGACTGAAGGAGCCATCAACTTGGTGGAAGGTGAACGGGTGTACGTTCTTGGTAAGTGTACAAGACTTTGCATTCCAGTAATTGCCAAAAAGGTGCTAAAAAAAGTTTTCGATAATGTCACTTTTTTGATGTTTTTTCTCATTCTCTTTGACATTTGTTTTTTTAGTTATTTTCACTGCTTGCCAGTGGCATAACAACTAGAGGGAGGCAGGGTATAACTTACCCTCCCTTAATTTGTAAAGGATGCCAGAATGAGAATACATGGGGGCCCAAACTGGTTTTATTACTGAAATGCCTTTACGTAATGTATACAATCTCTATTGAATTGTTATATGTTATGTATACATCTTAACTTCTGGGTTATAAACTTTTCTCTGTCTCTTTTATGTAGCACGTAATTTAGATTTTGATCGCAGCAAAATTACATTTATACGAGAATTTCACCACTGCTACTTGCTGTAGTTTCATGTTAAGAAATATATTTTATACACAATTTCAGATTTTAGCATATAGATATGAAAGAACTACAACAGAAAGTAATAAAATTATTAAGTAATATTTACTATTACTGTTTTAAAATTGGTATCTGCAAAGCTGTGTGAAGGGCTTAGCCTATAGTTTGGCTTTGTGTGCGATCAACTCTCCCTCCTCACCTCGTGTGTTGTGGTCGCTGGCCAAGCACGTAAGCTTGGGCTGTGGTCAACATCACTGTGCATTAAGAGAGAGACAGCGAAGCGTGTACGAGAGAGTGTGTGGCAATGTGGCGTGATGCCAGCAAACATGATATCTGGAATCACTTCACATCTGCTGGTTTTGGCTCCTTCTCTGTTGCCGCCGTGTGTCGATTCATAGCAAGCGTTCTTAATGGGTGCATGGATGAGTTAGGCTTGCCTGTTCTGTCTGTTCTGTCTCCGACTTCTGAACTTGGCAGATGCTCTGGCAAATAATTTACAAGAATGGTGGTAAATGAAAGTTGAGTCTCCATAACAGAGAAGTCTGTCTAAGATTATTACATGTAAGAGTGGGAATTGAGGCCACAAACCAACTTTCGAAGCCCTGTTGAGTACCTATTTGTATGCACATTGTGTGTTCTTCCAACTTATGTAAAATTAACATTGCAATGAACCTTAACACTTTATTATAGCATCAGTCAAGTGAAACTGTGAAATTATTAGCAAAGTTACTTTTTTTTTACAAATATGCTAATTCTTACGCTAATGTACATTTGAAAAATCAAAAAGCAGAAGAATAATTTCAGTATTCACAAATGTTTACCTAACAATTTTAATTCAACGTTAACACGTGGAACTACTTTCCATAGTTACCAACTTTACTGGCTGCACACCAGTCAGTGTGCCCATTAAACTAAATGCAGGCAGGGGTAGTGGCAATTTTCAAAGGATGATTTAAAAAGTGCTCAACCATGAACAACCTAATAAAACCATGAAGCCAGAGGAGACATAAGACCCAAGACTGTGGATCACAGAATTGATATTCCACTGTTGGGGCCACTGGCCTCACTTTCTTCTCATGTAAAACCAAGGCATTGTGATGCTTACATTACATTTTTTCATCTAAGTGTATTTCTTACTAGCTACCATTTCAGTACTGTAGTACACAAATTTTTTTCTGGTGCAAATACTTGAAAATGAAACAATGGCTAAATATGGTATCAAATCTTAAACAAAAAAATATTCTTCAATGCTGTTTAATGGGTTGAACATATTAACTTTAGATCTAAATGTTTATTACATCTCTGATATCTGTAAAATTTTTAACTTACCAAAATTTTTACTAAGCCTAGTATATACACATAAAGATGTCATCACAAACATTTAATTTTACTGACTCTCATGCATTATAACAATTTCAGACAACATTACTTTTTTAATAACTCTAATTTTCAGTGGGAAAAACCCCAATATCAGTTAAAACAATATCTAATGCTACACAAGTGTATACTTACATTAAACAGTTTTAAGAATTATCCACATCACTTATGGCCATAGGCGTGCACAGCCATCGTCATTAGGGTGTGTGCAAAGTTAAAGAATTGCCGATGGCNACACATCACTTATGGCCATAGGCGTGCACAGCCATCGTCATTAGGGTGTGTGCAAAGTTAAAGAATTGCCGATGGCCACATAAAAGTGGGGGTCTAGAGGTTTTCCCCTCCCCAGAAATTTTTTTACTTTAAGGTTTAAAATATTGATAGTTATGCAACAGTTGTGCCAAAATGGGATATTATAAGAAAACCATATTTTGTATTATTTCCTAAAACTTTTATGGAAAACTCGGTTTTGGAAAAACTAATTTCTATAAACTTAGAAAGTGAAATGAATCAATTAATTAATACAATAACTCAAATAATATTGACTTCTATTATCTCAAAAAGTTACATTAGCCACTTTGTATGNATCAATTAATTAATACAATAACTCAAATAATATTGACTTCTATTATCTCAAAAAGTTACATTAGCCACTTTGTATGCCAAACTGATCTGTAACCAAAACAGGAGCATTTTTCCTTGAGATAGATAAATTCATTAAAACACCATCTTCAATCATCATTCACTTCCATTACATAAAAAATACAAATTTGTTTTATTAAAAAAAATTTGAGAAAACAAGAACATGCCAATTATGTATGATTCTATGTTAGCTAACTTCAGGTATAAAAAATTACACACTGAAATTCCAGAAAAATAAAACATTGAAGGCCACAATTTTAAATTACAGTGCAACCTCGTTAATACAAGAGTTGACAATGGCACTAAAAATTGTCATAACAGATTCTCCTCTCAACTGGTATTGTCACTAATTACCATCATCATAGACACCCCTAATGAGTAACGCCAATAGGTAGTTGGGGACCGGGAAGTAACTACATAACACAGCATAAACACGTTGCACACCAGTAATTACCATGCATTGTGAGTGAGAAAATAGTGCACAGAAATTTGAAACGCGTCGGGCGAGTCAGGAGAGTCCATTGCCTTTGCATGAAGGGTTGAGGTTGTTCAGTTCAGTAGTGACAGCGGCCGAGAAACTCCATGTGAGAGCTGCTCCGCATGTACATATTACATATAGACAAAATGTAAGTCGTGCAGCGTGGTATTTAACGGTGCAGTGGTAGAGAGTGATGTTATCAGTTCTGCGTGTATAGCACCAGCAGTGTCACATGGTTTTCCTCCCTCCAGCGGCAAGCCTTCAGCACAAGCGGTACAGTAAATAACGGCTTCAGTGATAGTAATTTTCTTGCCTACCAAAGAAACGCACATTTACAAAGCCTATGTAAGTTTTATCATTGTGTTGTAAATTATTTACTTCTAAAAACTTAACAGTGTTAACAAGTAATACTGCTAATTACACACATCAGTATGACATGCAATTTGTAAGGCCTACACCTAATTTATTTAAATTGCAAACATTTTGAGTGCCACCAGGCTGAGCGTATTTAAAACAAAGTCACTGCTGCGACGTGCGTCCAGCCGCCACAACTGGTCTGAGTGACCGGGGCAGCTGGGTTGCATGAGAGGGATGGTTGGGCGGGTTGTGAAGGGTAGGTAGGTACACCCTACACTCGAAGTTGGCTAAACCGTTCGTACAGCGCTATTTCCAGATTGGCATGCTCTGCAGCACGTAACTTCTGGCACCCTGCGACATATTTTTCTGAAAAACAGCAGCTTTTATTTTTTTTTTTTTGTCAAGAATCGTGAAGAGCGTTGATAATTTAAGATTGTACCGCATACTTATCTAGCTCTTACTCACATCACCTGCTTCACACTCGCGAATAATCTGAAGCTTTGTTTGCAGACCAATTGCTTTCTACTTAATTTCAGTCGCCATTGCTAACAGAGTAGACGCACGCACAAACAACTCAAGTCAGAGGCAAAGCAAACTGAGCAGTACTGACTCGTGATGCTCCAGCATGTTCCTGTTTAGCGCGCGCATATGCAATGCTATTTGGCAGACTCAGCACACACTATTGATTACAGCGCACTACTGCGATGTCTCGGCATGCACTATCGACACTGCCTCATAACTCTCGGACTTTCGTTTCTGAGGTACATGTCGAGAGCATGCCACCAGTTGTTTAATGTAAGCGATATGCGCACTACCATTTTTCTGTAATTATAGCATGCGCAAATACGGAAAGGGTCTCTTTTTAAACAAATTAATTAACCTTATTTTAAATAGGGAAATTAATGATGCATTGAAATACTGTTGCTACAACCATATCCGGGTTCAACTGTAATAAATACGCTGGTCATTAGGGTGTGCCTGGGAACACCTGGCATACCCTGTGCACACTCCTATGCTTAAGGTTTGTGTTTGTGCTTAAGCATTTCGACCTAATGTCCTAGTTATTGCAGCTTCAGTACGGTATGTCCATAGTCGTGTGTATAGTTCAAGTAATATCATTAGGTTGCAGACCACTTAAAAATATGAATACAGACTACTTCTCTCATGTGACTGATGCTTGCTTGCAGAGTGCCATAACGCTGACTGGTGGTTTGTGAAGAAACACCTGACCGAAGAGAAAGGTTGGGTCCCGGCTGTGTTGCTGTTGGATGAACCAAACTACACAGTCTACGTGCAAAAGAAACTGCACGAAAAGATTGACAAACTGCCAGTTTTCGAAAGTAAGTTGTCTGGTACATGGCAAAGCAGCATTGATTCTGAGACTTTATTTTGCCTCATCACCCACTAACATAGTTTTTAGAAATTACTTAACTGGGAATATAATATTGAAATGAGGTATCGGTCAACTAACTCTGTATGATTATTGTATCATTATACATTTGCTTCATTATAACATAAATACACTTTTTATGGTGCAGGACATTGCAGCAACCATTGAAGACATCCAGCTATGAAATATAAAAAAATATATAAATATAGTTTTTCTAAAAACGTATTGAAGGTACTGAAATTGAAATGGTAGAAAAACTGTTACATGGTTACATGTTACAAGTTACGTGGCACGTACGCAAAGTTTGTTTTTGGTGACTGGCTTTAAGAAAAGAGGTTTGGGTTTCATGCAGGTACTATGGAATTTTAGACAANGCAAAGTTTGTTTTTGGTGACTGGCTTTAAGAAAAGAGGTTTGGGTTTCATGCAGGTACTATGGAATTTTAGACAATAGAGGATGAAAATATTAATTTAGTGGAACAATAGCATAAAATGCATTAATGAATTTCCACATTTAGTATTCTGCTCTGAAGTGTACTGTGGTACTTGAAGTTGTTGTACAAGATTGCATGGTATCAGAGACTGACACATTGCACTTCACAAACACGGAACATTCAAGCATTCCTTCAACGAAACTGAATATATGTGTACAATGAAATGGAGTTATGCAAAATTATGTTTAGGAAGAAGCTTTGTAAAAGTTTTGTAATTGGAGAAATTTTTAGAAAATTCCCAGCTGGAAAGATACATTCTTATTTGTCAGAACATATTTCTACCAGATTGTGTTTTTTTTCCAAAAAAGAAATTGCAGGCTATGTGGAGATGCAAATATGATACAAATATTCTTTTCTAACTAATTAAAAAAAAAAANCAAAAAAGAAATTGCAGGCTATGTGGAGATGCAAATATGATACAAATATTCTTTTCTAACTAATTAAAAAAAAAAAACCTTGAAACTGCTAGTAAAAATAATTTGCTAAAGTATGAGTTACCAAATTTACTCAATTCTAAANCAAAAAAGAAATTGCAGGCTATGTGGAGATGCAAATATGATACAAATATTCTTTTCTAACTAATTAAAAAAAAAAACCTTGAAACTGCTAGTAAAAATAATTTGCTAAAGTATGAGTTACCAAATTTACTCAATTCTAAA